>VDFB02303125.1:0-27963 GCA_007258455.2 Sequoia sempervirens
CAATGAACTCAAGACACTGTATGCAGAAGATCCTGATTTTGCAGAGGCTTGGAAAGCTTACAAGGAACCTGTTATAGTGGACAGGACAAGGTGGCTGGATTTCATAATCCAGTATGGCATGTTATTTAAGGGAAGTCAATTATGTATCCTGAGGAGTTCCATGAAAGAGAACCTAATAAAGGAGAAGCATAGTGGAGGAATGGAAGGACATTTTGGTCAGGATAAGACCATTGTCATTATCAATGAGCATTATTATTGACCTCAGTTGTCACAGGATGTGAAGAAGTTTGTACAAAGCTACAAGATATGTCAGATGGCTAAAGGAGTGAGCTAGAATACTGGGTTGTATCAGCCCTTACCTATACCAGAGAGGCCATGGGAGGATATAAGTATGGACTTTATTCTTGGTTTGCCAAGGACACAAAGAGGGAATGATTCAGTATTTGTGGTAGTTGACAGGTTTTCGAAGATGGCACATTTCATTCCATGTCGGAAGACCCATGATGCAGTCCACATTGCTGACTTGTTCTTCAAAGAGGTGGTGAGGCTACATGGTCTGCCAAAGAGTATTGTTTCAGATTGTGACACCAAATTTGTGGGGTACTTTTGGTGGACCTTGTGGAAGAAGCTAAAGACAGAGTTGAAGTTCAGTTCTGCACACCATCCACAAACAGATGGGTAGACAAAGGTTGTTAATAGGAGTCTGGGTAACCTACTGAGATGTTTGGTAGGAGATAAACCCCAAGGGATGGGACTTTATCTCACCCTAGGCAGAATTTTCTTACAACAATTCTGTCAACAAAAGCACTAGTAGATCACCATTCCAGATTGTGTATGGAGGTAGCCCGGAACAACTCCAGAATTGAGGAAGATGGACCAAGAGAAGAAAATAAGTGCTGAAGCCAAGAAGATTTTGCAGAACACATCAAGGATATACATGAGAAGGTAAGAGAACATATTAACAAGATGAATATGCAGTATAAGGCTAAGGCAGATCAGAAGAGGAGGTATAAGGAGTTTCAGATTGGTGATGAAGTGATGGTCCACTTGAAGAAAGAAAGGTTTCCAGTGGGAATATATAACAAATTGAAGATGAAGAAGTTTGGTCCCTGTAAAATTTTGAAGAAGCATGATTCAGGGAATGCATATGAGGTAGAGTTACCAGATGAATTCAACATTTCCCCTGTGTTCAACATTTCAGATTTGACAGAGTATCATGAAGGTGGCGCAGACGAAGTACCAACGATGGAACAGTGTGGGATTCCAGCACCTGCTTCAGAAAAGGAGGAGATTGAAGAAATCCTGGATAGTCGTGTGGGAAGGAGTACTAGGAACAGGCAGTATGAAGAATATCTGGTGAAATGGAAAGGAAGGCCTGTTGAAGATTCTTCTTGGTTGCCTAAGGCAGAGGTTGACCGTTTGGGTTTTCCTCCACCATCTGAGACGTGACTGGATCACTTCTCAAATTACCCTGGGTGTCTGATGCAGGAGCATCCAGTGGTGTAAGGGCAATTTTGCATCACCCAAAAAATAGTTAAATTTCAAGTTTCTCAGTTTTTAGATGTTTTTACTTTTTTGGATACCCTTTTCATAATAATGAAATTCCCAATTTATGGTTTTTATTTTCTATTCATGGGTGGAAAGATATTGCAGTTTTAGTTTCTTAGATTTGCACTTGAAAATCTTCCGAGTTAGATTTGAGGCACATAGAGTTCCCAGATTGGCCCCAAAATTTGCTGAAATTGGCGTAGTGGATTTCAATTGCGTTATTGAATTCATGACCTTTCCAACGGTTCAAACGGTTCTCGAATCAGAGTTCCAGATCAAAAGTTATGGCCCCAAGAAGTTGGCGCACTTTCTAGAAGATACAATTGCAAATGTTCTTTTGAAATTTGAATTTCAAGTTGTAATTTTTTGGCGCCAAACCACCTAAACTCAAATTTGAATGTTGTTTTGGCTCCAAACTAAAGAGAAGCTCTATTTATGAGTGGGTTTCTAATTTTTGGGTAACTTTTTGGGGAGAAGCTCGCATATTGCGAAAGGGTTATTCTGTAGCTTTCTGTAACTTGCATGTGTTGTAGAACTTGGGGATTGAGATCCTCTGCATGTAAGAAGCTCCATTTTCTGAATAATAAAATTATTCTTTTGTTTGTGGGTTATTTTCTGTGTCTTGGGCTGTGCCCTCATCAATTTTAAATAATTATAATTTTATGTGAAATTAAAGGGAAAGAATGAGAAATTGAAGAAAATGAAGCATAAAATGTTTAGGAAATATGTTTAAATAGTATACCAATTCTGGCCTCATCACATTGATTAATAATTGGTATGTTTCACCTTTAATCGAATCTAAATAATAGGGTTTAGAGTGTCGAAAAAATCTTAAGGCCAAAATTGTAGACTAATTTTTTTGCAATTATGTTAGTTTTTCAACAAGTATTAAACAAAGCATCCACTTCATTACCATCTATTATCAACTTGATATTGATAGGTTTTTAATTAGACTTCTTTGTACTAGACACATCTCCACTTAACTTTTAGGATAATGGAGAACTTTGATCATGTGCACTAGATCAATCAAACTCTAAACATATTTCTCCTTCATGGCAATTGGCTGTAAATTAATTCCAAAATAGTTTCTTAAAATTACTTGAATAAGTGAGAAATATACTTTCCAATATCCATAGAAATTAGGAGACTCGCCCATTTGAGTGCATCTTTCATTAACTGAATACTCAAGTAAAAATATACTTCTAGCTGCTCAAACCATTGGTCCAAATTTTATGTGTCTCCTTTGAATGGTATAATCTCATCTCTTTCTTGCCTTTCACTTAAGGTATGTTTTCAAGACTCAACTTTGTTTGGATACCTCTTATATGAAATGTATTCCACTTGACTCTCCCATCATCTTAACTTCTCCATAAGGGATTCCATTCAACATTCTCAATTAAATGAGATAAATGAGCAATGATAATTTCTAGATTGAGGAATCTCATTTTGTTGTCAAGGCCTGACACTTACCTATTTATGCTTATGGTTTTATTTGTTTTAATTTTATAAATATTTTTATGATGTAATGAGCTCATCAACTTTATATATGTTGTGTACCTAGAAAATCACAACAATGAACTTCACAATGAAAGAAGTTAGCTCTTGTATCCTTTGATCCATAAACTACCAAGAGTATTCCTTAGGTTATAGTCATTAACTTACAAAATGGAAATAAAACTAGAATTTGATAGAAGTAAATTGATTGATTCCTCAAATAATTAACAGGGAATATATCAAATGGAAATTAATGTCCCTTTCTCAAGCATGATCTTTCCAGTTGACCGTTGGCCTATTCCGGAGACCTATAGGCTACTAGGATGGTGAAATTAGGGTTTCATGTTTTGAAGGATGCTTTCGCTTGAGGTTTGTTGATTCAATGGCAGATTCTTTCTGGGTTTTCAGAGAGCTTCGCAGTGATATGTTTTTCTTGGCATTTTGAGCATCTTCAGGAATTTACTATTTTTAGTAAATTCTATTTTTCGCAGTGGTCCTGCTGGTTTTGGCACGGTTGGCTTTCTACTTCAGACTGATCAGTTGGCTTACTCATTTTTGGCTTTGGGGCATAATTGGAGAGATAAGTCGAATTAGTTTAATTAAGTCATGTTTTAATGTTATATTTTAACATTGACACCCCCTTGTCCTAGCAACTTCACTTTAAGTTGTTTTTAAAAGATGTTCTTTTTGGGTGGCGCTTCATTGAAGGAATTAATTATATTTCTTATAAAAAAAAGATTTAATCCAAGCATAAGTTGGACGCCAACTTCAAGGAAGAGATAAAGTTTATAATAAAAAGTCAAGTAGTGCTTGGGAAAGTGGGACGCCACCTATTGGAGAATTAGGGTTTGATTCAAAAAAGAAGATTAGGGTTTCGAGAAGAGTCAACTGGAAATTATAAAAGGAAGCCATTGGTTCTCATTTGGATTATCTTTTGTCTACTGGAATGTTATGCTGCCGGATTGGCTTTGGGATTGCTTCGAGGAATGTAAGCCTCCTAGCTTGGCATTGCTTCTCGCTTGAAAGATAGCGACTAGTGGTGAGATAGTGTAGTTTGAGTGATTTGTAGTGTGATTTGTGCATTGTAGTCAGTGCGTGGCTTTGTAGATCAGTTTTATGCATATTAGAGAGATTCAGGAATTGCATATTCTTCATAGCAGATTGTTGTTTTTATTCATAAGTCAAAAAATACAAAAAGATTCATTATGGGTATTGTTTAGATCTCTCTGTCTGTGAAGGGCGAAACTTTTCTGTAAGTTTCAGATTTTTTAGTGAAGCATTGAATTTTTAAAGAGAAATCGCCCTCTTGTTGGGCAGTACCATTTGATTCTGTCTTGGAATTCGTGCATATTTAATTTAGGGTCTTTTGATCAGTTTCCAGTGCTCTATCTTGGTCGCCTTCATCATTAGGGTCTATTGCACTTCGTTTCATGTTAATTGGATGAGTTGTGAGAGAGATATGATCATTTAAGTGAGTTGATGGGTTGCTGGTTATTAATTTAAAGTGCAGATCTGTTAAAAATTAGAATCATCATTTTGGTCTTTGAGAGAAGTTATTGGTCTTGAGATCCTTGATTAAGCAAAGGAGAGTTCTTTTATATGATATAATGCTAATCTGTTATACTCATATGTTCTTGGCAGGCGAATGCTTTTCATATTGTAAGCTGACAGTAGTACTGACAACAATTCTTTAATCTTGCTTTATCTTGATTTGTAATGCTCATCTTTACATTTTGTAATCGCAATTGTATTTCTTTCTATCTCCGCTATATGGTCGCCTCATTTCCGTATTGGATTGAGTAGCACATTCTTGGTGTTGAGTTTGCTTTCAGCACTTGTAGTGGTAGAGATCCTCTGACCATATGCTCGTCGTTCGCTGGCGCATTCTTGGTTAGAGTTACCTTCAGTTGCATTTTGTTTTAAGCACTGACGATCCTCTTGCCATATGACAGCCTCTCTCTTGTTGAGATTGAGTGCGCATTCTTGGCAACGAGTTATTTTGTAATCGCTGATTTGATTTAACTCACCCTAACGGATTTGTTGCTGTTGAGTTGAAAAAATTGAAAAAAATTGGCTCAGAATATTTCATGGATAAACACCATAGAAAATAGATGCAAGAAGTAATGTGGAGAAACCTCTTGTGAGTAGAAACTATATCAATTTGTGAGGTACACTCACCTATTAGTTCAAATGGTTATTATCATTGATCTTTAGTTTGAATAACTATTTAAGAGTTTGAAAATACTTTCCCAAGATCAATTACATCTCTCTATTATAAATTACTAGTCGTGAATATGAGAATAAAACACTGAAATGAAATAAAGAGGTTTGTGTTTAGAAGGGGGGTTCACCAATTTAATATGTAGATCTATTTCTCACTATTTCATTAGGAAGTGAGATCCACACAAAGAATTAACTTACAACCCTTAGGTGAGTCAACTCAATGAGGGAATCTGTTGATTTACTTATACCCGAGGATGGGGTTTCAGCCTGAACAACACTTTTGGGAGAAAAACTAAAAATAGAAAATCAACTCAATTATGCTCATTCAAACTTGAAAGAACAATTGAAAGCTCAATACTAATAGAAATAGAAAACTTTCTGCAAATCTGAGAAGGGCAGAATACTGTGTACCAGTCACCAAAAGGTAGTTTTAGGAGGCTGTCTGGGCTTTGGTTAGGGTTTTCAACCAGCTTTCGGGAGCCTCTGATGTCAATTTGTAGCTTCTATTTGATCTGGGTTGCAATTTCAAAAAGTCAAAAATTAGATTTGTAGGTGAGTTTCTGTGATTTTATGACAACTTTGACAACTTTTCCAATCTTGCACTTCAAGAGATATCCAATCCTTCTTCAAGCTAAAATCTGTAACACAAACACAAGAGGGAAAAAAATGTTTGTTTTTAGTGAATGGGTGTTTGCCTTGGTCAAAAAACCTGTTTGGGTAATTAAACCTTGAATTAAAATAATGAAATGTGAAAGGAATGATGAATGAATAATGCTATGTTGAAACTCACCTAACCCTTGAATAAATCTTTGGAAATATGGAATATTTATCTTGATCTTGCATGAAATGGCTTCAATGGATGTGGATCTTGATGGTTGAATTGATGCTTTGAATGATCGCTTGGTCTTTGAAACCTACATCACAATGTTAGCTCCAAAAACATGCATGATGCTTAAGAATTTGACATGATGCTTGAGATCTTGATTGCTGCAATAAGTCATTGATAAATATATTCTTGAATACCCTTGATCATAACAATAACTCTTGTAAAACTTGGATGAATGCTCTCTTGAAAATCTAGATATTGAATTGATAAAATAACCTTTTATCTATTGGTATATATCCTTAATTTCCCAAAAATTAAACATTACAAGTGGACACTAGAATTTGAATTTAGAGACATTAAAATACTGCCAAAAACATAATTTAAATTCAGGTTGAAAGGCCTAGGGCGGACCCATTCAGCCATGGGAAAATGGATCCCAGGTCCCTATTCTTGGAACACACATAGGTCAAGGTAAAGTGTTATGTGTTGGCATTAATTGTTGTCAGGTTTCCCCTTCAGAAAATACAATTTATTAGGCTTGTAGATACAAAATAGGGCATATTAAGGAAAAATTAAGTCCAATTTAATTAAGACGGCCTAAAAAATGTGTGAGAATGTAAAGGAGTACATTTTTAAACACTACATTTAGCCCCCACTTTAGTGAGAGGATGAGAGCAAGTGCAAAATCACACTAAAGTAGAAAAATATGTACCAAGAGGAGGTCCAAGTTTATAAATGTTAGTGAGATAGGATGACAAAGATCAAAGAGGTGGCCAAGCCCCCAAGATCAAGATCCCATGGCAAACCAACATAAGCACAAAGGAACACACACAAGATGTATGAAATGCAATAGCAAGACAAGATACGCAAGCATAAAATGTCAAATACTAAAAGAAAGAAAAAAAAGGGGTGGATAAAGCCTCGATTGTTTGTCCAATCGATGTGGATCAAGCCTTAGTTATTTGTCCAAAAATGTTTACAACTGAAACCTGCTGTCCACTATGGAAACCAAAATGTGCTCACACGGGCTAGTAAAATCCGTTGTCCACTAGGTGAGCCCTCAGAAGTGGCCAATGGGAGAGTCTTATTAGGCTCCCATTGAACTCACCATACCAAAGTTATACCTCTGGATAAATTTGATAAGACGCCACACAATACGAACTTTGAGCTTCATAAGGATTAGCAAGCTATGTTATGCTAAGCACTTATGAACAAACGTGGCCCTACTGGAAAGCAAGGTGTGTTATGCTTGGTGTCAATGAAAAAGGTTGTAACTTCGAGCTTCACAAGGCTAGCAAGCTGCGTTATGCTAGGCACTCATGAACAACATGCAAATAGGATATTCAAAGGGTTTTTGCTTAGTTCATGTAAGGTCTCCTATTAGGGAACATTGTGCCTAATGTCTCAAAGAGAGGACTAGTTGAGGATAGAAGAATCAAAACTTCAGGAATGCAATCCGTAGCATTACCACTAATAGGAATGTCATATGTTGAGAAAGGTCGCAATTTTGGACGACATCAAACCAAATGACACCACCAAGAAGAAGACACATCACATGAAATAAGAAGACCGCACTATGAAACATAAGTTATAGTAAAAAATGATAATGCCAATGTATGCCCCCACTTTAAAGAAATTACTAAATACCATGCTGTGAGTAATTACTTTAAAGTGCTAGCAAAAGATCAATGTTAACAATAAAGAGGAAATGAGAGCTTAATTGGAAAGCCCGATGCCAAGAATATGTTTCCAAATGAAGCTATTTCATGAAAAGCGGCTGCCCCCAAATAAAATCCCAAACATATAAGGGATCCACGGATTTGGGGTTAGCGTATGTCTTTTCTACAATGTTATTATAGAGCTTGAAAATTTCATAATTTCTCAAATACTCGTAGAACTAGAGGAATGACACATAAAGAATGAAAACAGAGAAAAACTTTTGGGTCAACACGTAAGAGACCTAAATGTCTCGACACCTTGCGTCATCCCCAAAATGAAAACACAAGATAAAAGAAAAAGAAAAAGGTTTACAACATATAGAAGAATGTAGGTACAAATAGAGGAATGAACATAAAGATATGCCAAACAAAACAATACGGGGGATCACATTATGCATATGCAATCACACAAAAAGAACATGAAAAGAAGACAAATAGAATACTAGTAGGGCACATGTGAGTATTGAACCTATTAGCAGGTCATCCTCATCCTAATCTTGTTCGTCATATATACTGAAGGCGGACAACTAGCCAAAGTAACAACGACACGTGTTGTACTAGGAACATCACCGGGTTCAATACATGGTGAGTCACTCTTTTTTGGAGGATCATCATGATTGATATCATTTAAGCTCATGGAATAGGAAAACAATAAATTCTGCTCATTATACATTTCCTCATCAATCTTGGCAGTCTCAGATCATCATCATTCAGGTTAACCACAACATAAGGCCTTATGATAATATCCGTGGATGGTACTTGTTCTTGTTGTGGTCGAGAGAGGATTTTCTTGTATCAAACGAGCAATAGCAGGTAATTTACACCTACACACTCTAGCATTTCTGTTTATTTTTTGTTCAGTTTTCAAGTTCTGATTGTTTAGTAGCGGGTTTATCAACCTTAGGTTTCTTTTCTTCTTGTAAGGGAGGAATGAAAGGAACCATGGAAGGTCATTCAACCACTTTCTCTTTAACTTTGTAAACTTTTTTGATTTTAGGAGGCACAACGAGACTTGTATGGTTATCTAGTGGTCTCTTATAGGAAATAGGTGAAGGATTTGCTATAGTTTAATCTTGGTTACTTAGAAGGGATTTCGGTTCAATTATGGTTTCATCAAGGATGGGAGGCTCAATCGTGCATTGGGGTATATTACTAAGGGATAACTCTGTTACACACTTTGCCTTAAAATTTTGATAAGATTTGAAAAAGAATTCCACACAAGGCCTAATAGGTTCCATAGGTTTGGGCCAAAAGAAATCCGGTGAGAAATTCCAAGTGGAAGACACAGGATTAAAGCCACTATTTTGCACAATAAAAATTTCTTTGCCAAATGGAAACTTTAAAAATTTATGCACTATTGATGGGACAAATTTCATGGAGTGAAGCCATGGGTAGTCTAACTTCACATGAAGTTGGTCCAACATCGAGATGGAGAATAAAACATTCAATATTTTTGGTCCAAGAGTTATTGAACCTATCATAGGGATAGCAAAACCGTTATGGGTTTTGATCCATGCTTTTGATTGTTCATAGGTATCTTGATAAAGTTCATGCACAAACAAGAATGATTTAGTGATCACATTCTCTACAGTAATGGGATCAATTAATATCCCATTAGTAGGCTTGTCATTGATTCTTCTAGCAATTTAAATAGGACCATCATGTGCACATTTAACTATGTCATTTTGTGAGAAAGCAATATCAAGGGACATATTGTTTAGGTCCTTAGGAGGTTGAAATTCAATGATTCCAATCATATGATCGATAGGATTTTTCTCATTATTGTTCTAGTTGTTATTATTCGTGTCAACATTCATCACATCATTCTTGTTTTCACTAGCTTTGACAAAGGAGATGTTATGATTTGGCATAGGATTGGTAAAAGATTTGCAAATTTTTATTAGGAGGGGCTACAGACTTATTACCTTGATCATTAACACTGCAAATTTGAATATGATTAGAATCAATGAAGTCTTGCACAATATGTTTAAGATGCTTACAATGTTCTGTATCATGTCCATTTTTTTGGTGATAATGGAAAAAGGAATTTTGTCTATAGTTTAGAGGTAAAGGCTTAGTAGGATTAGGAGCTCTAACAGGAGGTAAGGAAATTAAGTTCTTGTTTAAGAGCTACAAGATGATGGAATGAAAAGTATCAGGCAGAGGGGTAAATTGTTTATTCCAATATCCCAAAATGTATATGGATTTATCATCTTTATAGTAGCCACTTGAGTGTTAATATGTTGAGTTGGTTGAGGAGAATTGAGTTGTATAAAGCCCTTATTTTGTTTCTTGAATAATTGGTAGTTGCTTTGAGGCGTGGATTTAGATTTTTTAGCACAGGTAGAAGAAGTTTTCACTTGACAACTACTAAGCAAATTTTGGTAATCACGAAGGGTTTACACAATTATCTGAAGGAGGGAAATTTCATCATCCCAATCTTATATTGAAGCTTATTTTCCAAATTGTCAATGAATATTCATTGAAGACCAGGATCTGGAATGCTAATGTTGATTTGTGAGTAAAGCAATTGATAATGGGCGATAAAGTCAGTGACCTTTTCATCATTCTTTTTCTTACATTTCATTAAATCTGCTAAGGTCATTTTAGGGTCCATGTTTGGAAATGATTAAGGCATCAACAAGTTCATTAAATTAACTTTTTGAATTATTTGGTAAGGAACAAAACCATTCCAAGGCAGTGTCTCTCAAGGATCTAGTGAAGAGTTTAGCCAAGAGTTTATCCTCAAAAATGTTGAAAGTCACTACATAAGGTTGTATATGTGAAAACATGGCTAACAAGATTTCTTTTCCCACCATATTTCTAAAATCTAGAAATCTCTATACCTTGTGGAATTTGTATTCTCAGTGTCTCAAAGGATAAAGGGTTTCTTTTGACATATTGTGAAGGTTGGCCATTTTGATTTTGAGTCAATGTAGCAATTTGTTGTTGGAGGGATGAAACAATTTGTAAGAGTTGGTTAAGGATGGGATTATTGTTTGTGTTTTGAGTTGGAGGTGAATATGGTGGTGTATATGTATTCAGAGTGTAATTGAATTGTAAGTTTATGAGGGGAGATAGGTTAGGAGATATGAGATTTGAATTCACAAAGCTAAAGGGATTCCTAGTGGAAACACCTAAGGCAGTATTGACATTGCTAGTAGGTTGTATGGTTGTAAGGTTGTAGTAATAGTTTGTTTAGTGTATGTTGGAATAGATGTCATAGTTGTGGAAGGAGGAATTGGACTTCCAACTTGACTTTGGGTATACCACAAAGCTTGAGCACAACTAGTCATTGTAGGGACATGTTTATGAATGATGTGGGATATGCTATGCATAAATTCTATTCCTTGTTCATTATCAATCATTCTTCTTATGTTATCTATGACAATAATCATAGTATCGGCAATGTATTTTGAATTCACAAAAGTTTTGCAGTTTGTCAAATTCTTCATCCATTCTTCTAAGGTTCTCTTGAGGGACATTAGCAACCATTGATTCAACATTAGCCACATTAGTTGTTGGTAAGTAGGTCATATGAAATAAAGTATCAAGGGTATGGTCCATGGTGGGTTGACTAGTGTCTACACTATGAGTGAAAGAATTGGAAAACCCAAGATCCATGGTGAGTGATGTATCACGAGATGACATAAGTCTCGAACTTGGTTTCACGATAGTATTTGTAATAGGACAGCAGGTTGTGAAGCTCATAAAAGTTTTAGGAACCGTAAGGTGCACCCAAAATGGATAATAGGAAAAATACAATGAAAAACCCTAGAATATGAAGTGCAATACAAGTATGTAAAAAGGGATAGCAATTTCTACATTTCAAACAAGTTAATGTTCTGATTATACTATGCAAGAGTTTGGAAAATAATGTTTTTTAATTCCAATTTTGATTTTGAAGTGCACTTGAATTGATAAAATAACCTTAATATAAATGATTGTAGAAAACATAGATTTGTGGAAACTGAAACAGGAAATTGAATACAAAAACAAAGAATGCAAAATGAGGGTTTTTATTGCCTAGAAATTTAGAATGAAGCCTGATTAGGGACTCATTCACCCATGGGTGAATGGGCCTTGTGTGAGGGTTTTGAAAAATTAAATTACAGATTTTTTAGTTGATACTTGTGTTTTCAAATTTTGGTTGTAAACAAGTAGTTATAGTTTCAAATTTCTGGAAAATTAGATCTACATGCAAGTGTAAAATGATGCTCAATGACACGGAAAAAGACCCAAATTGAAATAAAAATTTGATTCAATTTTTTTATTTAAGTTGCTAATCATGCAATGTTATGTAAATATTCTACAAAATGAATGATTTTTTTTTTTAAAAGATTTTAAAGAATGGAAAAATGCAAACCTAAAACCCTAAAAGAGATGCAAAGTAATGCAAGTTAACAACCCTAAATAAAATGCAAATCAATACAGTATAATGTAAAGTAATACAAATCTTAGATATAGGGTTTAAATGGACTCTAAAATTTAGAACTTTGATGTACAAAGTTGGGTTCACCAAAATGAAATGAGAGGAAATAGGTTTGTGTTTAAAAGGGTGTTTACCAATTTAAAATGTAAACCTACTTCTCACTATTTCAGTAGGAAATGAGATCCACACAAAGTATTCACTTACAACCCTCAATTGAGTCAACTCAATGAGGGAATGTAGTGATATCTTTATGCTTGAGCATAGGGGTTTCAGCCTGAATAACATTTTTGAAAGAAAAAATAAAAATAGAAAATCAACTCAATTATGCTCATTCAAACTTGAAACAACAATTTAAAACTCAATACTAATAGAAACAAAAAACTTTCTGCAGATTTGAGAAGGGCAAAACACTTTGTATTAGTCACCAAAAGGCAGTTTCGGGAGGAGGCCGTTTGGAACTGATTCACCCATGGGCGAATGGGTCTCTGCTTAGGGTTTTCAACCAACTTTCGGGAGCCTCTGATGTCAATCTTTAGCTTCTGTTTGATATGGGTTGTAGTGTCAGAAAGTCGGAAATCAGATCTGTAGGTGAGTTTTCGTGTTTTGACGACAACTTTGACAACTTTTACAACTTCGACAACTTTTCCAATCTTGCACTTCAAGATATCTTCAATCCCTTCTTCAACCTAAAATATGCAACACAAACATGAGGGAAAAATTGTTTGTTTTTAATGAGTGGGGGTTTGCCTTGGTCAAACACCATTTGGGTAATTAAACCTTGAATTAAAATAATGAAATGTGAAAGGAATAATGAATGAACAATGCTATGTTGCAACTCACCAAACACTTGAATAAACCTTTGGAAATATGTAATATTGATCTTAATTTTGCATGAAATGGCTTCAATGGATGTGGATCTTGATGCTTGAATTGATGCTTTGAATGCTTGCTCGGTCTTTGAGACCCACATCATAATGTTAGCCCAAAAAATATGCATGATGCTTGAGATCTTGATTGCTGCAATAAATCACTAGTAAATCTGCTCTTGTATTCCTTTGATCATAACAATAGCTCTTAAAACATGGATGAAAGATCTCTTGAAAATCTAGATGTCGAATTGATAAAATAACCTTGTATTTATAGGTATGTATCCTTAATTTTCTAATACCACCAAAACAATAATTTAAATTCAGGTTCAAAGGCCTAGAGTGGATCCATTTGCGCATGGGAGAAGGGGTCCTAGGTCCCTATTCTTTGAACACACATTGGTCAAGGTAAAGTGTTATGTGTTGGCATTAATTGTTGTCGAGTTTCCCCTTCAGAAAATATAATTTATTAGGCTTGTAGATGCAAATAGGGCTTAGTAAGGAATAATTAAGTCTAATTTAATTAAGATGGCCCAAAGAGTGTGTGAAATTATAAAGGAGTACATTTTTCTACACTACAAACACTCATAATTGACTAAAAATCCTTGAGTTGCAAGGTTTAATTTATTCCATTCAATACCTAATTTGACTGAAATATGATTTATATGAAGGGCACAAAGTTTTTTGAGGGGTGGTGAATCAATAGATCTAATAAAGTGAAAACTCTTAACTTCAATTGAAAATATCATATCATGCAACTTGAATCTTCACTACTACTAATCAAGCATTGAACACACATTCACACAATTGAACACCAGATATATGTGGAAACCCAAGATGGGAAAAAATGGTGAGAATAACTGCTTGGATCTACTATTTATATCCATCCTCACAAAGAAAAAATATACAAGTGAAGTTTACAAGATGAAGTAGACAACAACCTATCATAGGCACCAACCTATTGGGGACACCAATCCCTGACAAAAAAAGAGAGGAGGTAGAACACTAGTCCTACTAGATTATATAGATAAAGCTTACAAGTCTTCTTTATGGCTGAATACATCTCATACACATGCCAGAGTTACAGTTTACACTCTTCCACACTGGATATGATCTTTTGATATTGGCGCACACATTGAAATATAACTCTCCATTTTAAATGAACACCACTTTCTCTTCAATTTGCATTTACGACCAACATTTCTTCACACCAGTGTAATTCTAATTCACACCATGCATCTGCGCAATAGAGAAATATATACATGAAATTGCATTAACACTCTTTTGTGTGAACCAAGGATCCACAACTAACTAGAATAGAAAAAAGTGTATATAAATTTAATTTACATGAAATGTGTAACAGGTCAATCCAAAATCAAAATTTTTTCCACCAAAAGAACATGATGTCATGCACTACCACGAGAAACTTAACTAGGTCCTGTTGTGACCTTTTCACACATCGCCCCATTCAGATGGGGACCCCCTTATTTTTGCTCCGTTCTGGTCTTTTGGCTTGGGTTTTTCCTCGCTCTCTCGCTTTGTCTCTTTTCTGGTGTCTGTCTTTTCGGGGGGTTGTGTCGTCATTGAGCTTAAATGTGAAGATATTGGCCAATTCTAAAATTAGGGTTTTATCATTTTTTGGTCAAGTCAAGGTCAAGTAGGGCCAGTAAATTGAAAATTGAACTTAGCAATGTTGTCGGTAGACATCCAGCAGGCTTCCAGCCAGTTTTCATTGAATTCCGAGATACTTACTATTTTTAGTAAGTCTGCAATTCCAGGCAATTTGTCAGCATTTTCGAGATTCCGATCATCACACAGCATTCAGAGTACATCACTGCTTTGCATGCCAAATTTGAGCAAAATTGGACAACTTACTATTTTTAGCAACCGGCCTGTGGCAAATTTCAGGTCCGATGCGAGTTTTTCTTTGCATGTCCGGATATTCCTTCTGGGTTTCTCGAGACCTTCGCGATGACGTAACATGCAAGTCGAGATGACCACTTTCGATTCAGCCTTTCGAGGCTATTTTTAGGGTTTGCATGTCGAGCTTTTCTTTGCATGTCGGTGATTCCTGATGGGTTTTTCGAGAGCTTCGCGATGGTGTGACATGCAAACAAGGATTCTCACTCAGTAAGGAACTTGCTATTTTTAGCGGTGTGTCGCAGCCGCCTCCCGCGATTCACGAGCTGATCGCAGCGCAGAAACAAGAGCAAACAGAGTTCATTTGGGATGCATGCAATGCAAATTAGGGTTTCCAACTTCGGAGCCTAAAAATAGGCATCAAAAGTCAAAATCTTTGAAAACCGATGTAAACCATCGCGATCAGCGTCCTTCAGGCTATCTGCTGGTGAAATTTCAGGTCAAACGGAACACTTACTATTTATAGTAAGCCGAATTGGAAACATGCTAAAAATAGTAAATCAGTTGCATGCGCAGTGTCAGCCGACGGTCACGTGGTGAGGAGCGCCTCATCAAAATTTCACGTCGATCGGAGCTTGGGAGCTATCAGAATCAAGAGCTTACTATTTTTAGTAAGCCACCCTCAGAAACAGGCTATAAATAGCAGGGGTGACTAAAAGTTGCAGTATCGACAGGCTGAAAAGGTTATGAAGAAGCTGTGTTTAAAATTTTAGGCCATTCCGAGCTTCAGAGGCGCGAATACATAGAACTTACTATAAATAGCAGGGCACGATGCTGGCGAGGATGATAAAATTTTGTCTAAGTCTGGAGTCTCGTCCAGCAGGCAGGGCAAAATGCGCCCAACTCAGCTAGGGGTGTAGAAAAATTTTCAAGATGCAAGTTCATCCTTCACACAGGGCAAAATGCGCCCAAGGCACAAAAAGTCAAAAGAAAGTCAACAAGATTTCATCCTGTCCAGGGGTCCAAATGCGCCCAAGATGAAAGAGGAAAAGGTTGAAAAAGTTTCTAAGTGTGAGAAATCCGCCTCAGGGGTCAAAATGCGCCCATCCTTCACAAGCATGAAAATGCGCCCAACTTTCAAAGGAGTCAAAGTGGTCAAAGATTGTTCATCCTTCTCCAAGGCCAAAATGCGCCCAAACTGGGCCATGTCAAGACAAAACGTGGAAGGTGAAGAGTCACCCAAGGATGTTGGAGTGTTCATCCACCAGCAGGGGTGAAATGCGCCCAAGGTTGCAAGGGGTCAACACAAAGTCAAAGTTTCTATCCTTCATCACATGCAAAATGCGCCCATCCTTCTCTCTCATCAAAATGCGCCCAAATCATGCAAGTCAGGACAAAAAACGGAAGTTGAAAAGTCACCTGAAGGTATAAGCAAGTTCGTCCTCCTCCTACAAGGAAATGCGCCCAAGCTTGAAGTGTAAGTGGTAAATACAAATGGTAAACAAGGCGAAAATGTTACCAAGACATGGTGAAAGATGGTAAAAGGCTAGGCGTCATCCCTCTTCATGTGTAAAATGCGCCCAAGGTAAGTATGATATGCGCCAAGGTGGTGAAGGAAAGGTGGTGGGCGTGATTTTTAAATTCCCTCTCAAGGTGTGATGTGCGCCTAAGGTTATAGGTGTTAGAAAATATTTGAAGGCGTTAAGGGTGGATGCTAGGCGTTGGAAAATATTTGAAGGTGTGGAATAAAATGCTAGGTAAAGTGTGCGCCTAGAGCAAGGGAGTTATAAGGTGTTGGAAAATTTTTCAAAGGCATTTCAAGGCGTTGAGAATAAAATGAAGTATGCTAAGCGCTCAGGGGAGGAAATGAAATATTTTCTAAGTGTTAAATTTATCTAAGGCGTTGGGCTCTTTTTGAATGAATATTTTCCAAGTGATGAGGTAAAGATAAAATGTGCAAGGCGTGCCGGGGATGGAGTTGATATAAAATTTTCTAAGTGAAAATCCCTCTCCACTGGCGATCAATAAATTTTTTCTAAGGCAAGATTTCAAAAAAATGCAAAGAAGATTTTAAAATATTTCCTAAGGCAAATTTATTTTCCTTGGAAAATACGCCTAGAGCTTCAAGTTGATGAAAATTTTTCGAGGCAAGCATTTTTTTTTCTCAGTGATGAAGTCAGAGATGATGATAACGCAAGGTGATTCGTTTTTTTTCAAGGCAACGCAGAGTGATCACAGGCGAAGAACGAGTTTAAATGATGAAAATGATATTTTTTCTAAGGTTCAAAATTCGAAAAATTAAATGAACCCGTTCGTTGGGTACCCATGGATTCGAGACATTCTGATGAAAATTTGTTTCTGGGTACTGAACATTTGCGATGATGAATGGATTTCTAAGTCTTTCAAGCTTCGCCGACACTTTTTCAGTAGGGAATTTGATCAGTGCTTGAATTATGAATTTTCCTAAGGGAGAATTTTAAATTTTCTAAGGCAAATTCAAATAAATGAGTTTTCAAAGTGAATTTTCTTCGAACGATGAATACGAAGGGAATTGCCTAGATGATTGTGATTAAATTCTTCGAAGATGAATTTTCCAGAGTAGATGATGGAGTTAAAAATTTGAATTCAAGTAACGGAGCTCCAGCTGGTGAATAAAATATGATGAAGTTAAATTAAATTTTTCGAAGAGGAATTCAAAACGCCAGTCAAAGTCAAGTTTCTAGAAGAATAATATTCCCGACGACTGGAGACAAGTGTCAGAAAAGCCAGAGAGGGAAAAATTCGAATTCTTGAAGTGGAGTAGTGGAGTTTAATGGCACTGGCTAAAAATAACGTCTTCTAGAATTTGAATTCTAGCTATAAAATGGAGAAGTTTTTCACTCATTTTCACAACTGGAAGTCGAACTTGCTCTGAGAGTGAAGCATTGCAGTGAGTTGCTGAGGCTTGAAAGAATTCGAAATTGTTGCTGAGAAGTTGAGTTTGCTGAAGAGGCGCACTTGGGAGTTGATTAAATTTATTGCTGAGAGGTGTTTTGCTGGAGCTTGGGTTTGCTGAGAGTTGAAGAAGACGTCTTAAGTGCTTGAGGAGGTACGACTTTGCTAGTGGCTGAAATCTGATTCATTGAGGTAAGTACGCCGATTGCTAAGAATTTGGATTCAAACTTGCTTATCTTAATTGAGCTTAGTAAAGAAAAACGCCATTGCTGGAGTAGAATTGAAAGAGACGCCTTGTATTGAGTCGAAATGTTGAGAACTCAAAAATACGAAAGTGCTAGTTTGTGAGATTGCTAGTTGATAGTCTGAAGTGCAAAATTAAGAAGTTCGCTATGTGCTGATTGCTGGTTTGAAGTGCAAGGATATAGAAGTTTAAAATTTGCTGTTTGAAGTACGAAGTGGTTGGGGTTCAATTTGCTGATTGCTGGTTGAAGTAAAATCATCGGAGTTCACTTAGAAATCTGTTCTAAGTGTCAGAGAAGAGGCTGAGGTTTGCAAACGTGAAAGATATTGCAGCCTCTGGAATTCAACTGCAGCCCCTATATCATGTCTTGTTTTATTAAATTTAATTGCTGATGAAAGTTTATTATGTTGCAGATGGCTGAAGCGAGGACAACCGGAAAGGACAATGGTGCCTCCAGACAAGCTACGATCAAGAAGCTGAGCAAGACGTTCATGCCGGAATCAAAGTTCATTTCAAAGTTGGGCAAGTTGACAGACACGAACCTGGGCTCTGTCAACCTGGAAACATTCAAGAATAGGCTGTTCGGGATTGGAAGTCATCGGGCGTCGGTCACTTCGCACAACATCGTCCGAAGTGGGTTATATGCAGCAGCTGGTTTTCCGCCAGCTATTCAGTGTTCGGAGTTGATTATGGAGTGCGCCAACTGTTACGAGAAAGAACACCGGTCGATCACGTCACCAGATGGCCAAGTACTTGCCAATCTCACTCCGGCAGCCATTGGTGAAGCTTTTGGGATCCCGGTGCATAGAAACATGATCTACAAGTCCAGGGAGCGAGCGGAGCGTATGTATGCTTCTGCCTTTGAACGATGCATGGACACTATTAACACTCACTGGATGAGCACTCCGAGGCCGTCTCGTACGAAGCTGCCGAAGCAGATCATAGCAGAGGACTTGAAACAGGAATATTGTGATCTCATCATGTTGCTGAGCAGGGTTGGTGGATGCCCACAGTCTTACATTTTTGAGCCGTGGATGTTTTATTACATCAACCTGGTGTTAGAAGGAAAGGATTATGTCAATTGGGCTGAGATGATCAGCGATAACATACATGAGCAGCTCCTGAGTTTGCGGAGGACAAAGACATTTTACATGAGTTCCTATCTCATTTACATGTTGGCACGGATGACGAGGTACAGGGGGATTTCTTACAAGGAACCCATCGGTTGTGGCTCTCACCAATTCAAAATTCATGAGGCGTGTACGCAGTTGCACCTTTCGAGCACAACCCATTACAAGCGTGTCAACGATTCATTCACTATGTACATCACGAGGCTGCTTCAGGAGAGGTTACAGTGCAGAATCTCTAGAAATGCCCAGGAGCTAATTGAAAGGTATGGGTGCTGGTTTATACAATTTCCAAGATTTTCATACATTAGGCTGCAAGGATTTTCTTCATACCCATATAGGCTGCCTAAGTACCCAACCGATAAGATAATAATGCTAGAGATAGCTAGACAGTTGCTGGCTTTTGACAAAATCCAGAAGAAAAAGAAGAAAGGAGGGATAGAGTTTCCAGTTGTGATGGGCAACTCGGACGAGGTTTGTCCTTCGATACAGGCATGTAGAGAAGCTGAAAGTGAGCTTCAATTCTATCATTTCTCATATCACACTAGTAGACAACACTATGACCCGCACCATAACATCAACTGGGTGTTGTCAGAGGAATTCAAACACAAGGCCACCATTGAGGATTATTGGGCTGATGCAATTGATGAGATTGAAGTGAGAAAGAGGATGTTCTCTAGATTGCCGATTACTCTGATCAGGGAGTGTGAGGTAGTTCCGGTTCCAGACCAGGTCAATGAGGACATGGATGTTGTTCATCCAGACTATGCAGCTGTTCGGGACACTCCACTTCCGCCTATTGATTGGTCAGAGCCCGAGGTTGCCGACCTTGATACTCTCTCTATCCCGGTTATGACATTCACCAGGGCATGGGTCGATAGGCGAGTGAGCAGATTGAAAGGTAGGTCAATTGCCTTGACCTACAACTGGATGGGAGATCACAGGACGCCCACCACAGGAAGGAAGAAACATTACACGGGTCCGTGAGTCCGTAAAGAAAGAGTTAGTTAGCCGAGAGCCCACGCAGTCACGCTGGCGCATCTTTGGAGACACGCTCTCCGCTACGAGGTGTCTTTATTTGCCGAATGGAGAATTGCAAAGCGGAATCGTGCACCGAGATACGTAGTGATGACTACCATGAGGAGTCGATACGTGAGCCAATGTACCAAGTAGGGCTGATCGCGATCGCCAGGATGATGAGGGACAATTACCGACCAATTTCAACAGAGATAGAGGCGCCATGAATGATGACATGATGATGATATAGGTCGTGACACTACCACTTGAGGACCCATGAGCCCGCCGCACGAGGAAGAAGTGGAAACGTGCTAGAGAAGTCGAGGCAATGTGAGCAAAGGGCCTTCGATATACTATATGAGGTGCCCGATTGGCTTAGAGACAGAATGCGAAGGAGCCCGAGCGAGGAGATTGATCCAACAGTTGAGATGGAAGAGTTTTTGAACCGGATCAGTGCTCCTCCGCCGAAGAAGAAGGCAAGAAAATTTTCGAAGATCTCCACAGATGAGGATGGCTCGCGTACCCTTCACGTTGCTGTCCCACGAGTCGAGTGTGACCGGAATGAAGCAGCTCCGGAAAACTATGTGGTCACCACTCTTGACTTGGGACGCCCTACTGGTGCACAGATTGTTGAGGAGTGCGATAACTCCTTCCTTGCCCTTAAGGATAGATTGTTCAAGAAAGAAGGAAAATACAAGAAGTTGAAACGAGAACACAAGGCGCTAGTTGGATATGTTCAGCAGTTGTCTCGTTCTCGAGGGCAGGATGTACCAGTGATAGAGCCTCCAGCAGATATTCCTAGAGAGTCGATCAGCGGCTTGGTAGAATTGGGGAGGATGGCACAAGAGGCAGACAAATGGGTCACAGGGGTTCGTACGGAGACAGAGAAATTCATGGAGGACCTATCCTTTGCTTTTCAGCAGGCCTCTACTATTTTGGCACGGATGGACGCGGTGGATCATGCTTGGGGCGATGCCTCTATCTATCAGAGTAAGGTGATCCAGCGTCTTGAGGCGTTGAGGCATGTGCCATTGCAGTTGCTGATTGATGGAGGTGTCATTCAAGCGAATGACCGATATGATTTCTCTAGGTGGTATTCTTCGGCTATCACAGGGCGTGGCTTCTTTGATGCAGCACAGGCGGATTCAGCCAGGATTCACAGGGCTATGGACAATATTATAGATGGAGTTCAGAACACCTTCGAGGCCATCTTTGCTAGGCGGCTGAATCCAGAGGAGATAAGTTTTGATAATTTGAGGGGTTTGCTGGTTCCCTTCTTCGCAGATGTTAAGACCTTCGTACAAGATGACTTTGAAAATACTGCTACATTCTCCACTTTGATCCAGAACACGCAGGACTCCTTGGCTGCTTGGAGAAAATCTTGTACGAGGCACGAGCACTCAGTTACAGTGTTAGAGTTTCAGTTAGATTGTGTTCCATCTATTTCAGTTGAGGAGGTTGAGGCCGTACTTAGCAGATTTGTTGAGTTGGCAGTCAGAGAGAAGGCTAATGGGAACACACTACTGGACGAGGATCTTCTAGAAGACTGAGCATTTATTACATTTGCTATTTTGGGAGTGAGTGGGAATCTTTGATTCATTTAATGTACCACTCCCTATTCTGGCAGTTTTTAGGGTTAGGGCTGAGGTGGCACGATTCTAGCCACTCTATTGATTGTAACCCTAGCCGTCCTTTGGGACTTGGCTAGCTATAAAAGGGGGAGTCCCCCTCATTTGTAAGACATTACATTAGGATTCAGAATCAGAGTAGACATTGAGAGAGCATTAGCCTTAGAGCTAGATAGTGTAGTAGTGTAGAGCATTTTTGCATAATTTTGAGAAGAGAGAAAGTTTTCCCTTTTGAAAACTTTTGAGGAGATTGTTGTGTAATACATTTTATGATAATAGATCTTTTCATTGATGGTGAAATTCGTCTTGTCATGAAATGCTAGCAAGGTTTCTTCTTCCTTTCGTATCCAATTAGATTAAATTCATGCAAGTAGCTTACTTTGGTGTGTGGTATTTCATTGAGATAGCTTCATTTTATTCCATACCACTAGCGGCTTGTTGATGATAAGTCTGCCTTGCGTGGTCAACTGGACATTATTTTGTGCTTGACTTCGGTTATGGCTTACATACTTATATGCGTTGTTCTGATGGTGTACGTATGTTAAACTGTAACTTGAATACCTTCCGCTATCCCCTTTAAAGATTGCACCAATTTTGCTGAGGCTGTCCGACGGAGGCTAGGTGAAATCTGGTTGAAGTCTATTGAGACGAAGCCCCACATACCTTGCATTTAGAATAGAGTACAAATTTCTTAGGCCCTTTCCCTTTTACTTTCCGCATACTTCTTGTTAGTTTTAGAAAAGGATACACATTGCCAAATCATACACGTAAGAATCCCCTTCAAATTACATATCAACTGCTAACTGCGAGAAGTCTGAACAACTACGTAAGTCCCCTTGACATACCAACAATATCACATCAAGCCAAACTGAGCCTATTCGCACTAAAGGAACCTTGGAGTTGAACGCATGAACTTTCTGGCAATCTTAGCGTGCGGAATACTTTGATCAAGAGAGAATAGAGCGTCCGTTGGGCGACTTTGTTCTGTGTTGGTGCGGTCTCAAAAACCACGTCAACAGGTCGTATCTTAACACCACACACAAGATTTAAATTACACACACTGCTAGCCATTACTGAACAAGATTTAAACACTAATTGGTTGACAAAAAGACATAGAGAACCTTTTGCCACTTCAATATTTCTTTATGTTGAACATATCCTCTAGAAACTCTTGAATATATGATAGAACTAGTGTAGACATACTCTCCTCTCAAACCGTATAGCCAAACTCCATTTCTGAAAGAAATGCAAATCATAATTGTATTTCTAGAGAAATCTCTCTGTCTTGAAAATAAGCTAAAAAATTATGGTACAGACTACTGGATCACTTTTGTCACTATGGATAGATGCAAGCAAGATATGACAAGCATACAATAGGTATACAAACACTCCTTTGTATATAATAATTTTTTTATTTATTTAGTGATATGATTGATTTGATAGTAAAATTACCAACATAGAACGGTATGCAACCATATTGATTATCTAACATACATCATGCTTTAGTAACATATATCAGGAGAATATAATGATAATTCAAGTACTACTTAGCCTTAGACCCTTGACACAAGGAACTCCTTCGACATCAATCCCCTTACTACATCAACCTTTGACATCAATGACAACCTTTGTTCAACAATCTCACCCTTTTTCATTGATGGAAAGTTCAACAGAATATTGGGCCACCCATAAAACCAACCGGTCACAAACAAACACATTTCTCCCCCTTAGATTGATTTCTTCCCCTTGGAAGATATAACATTTTTTATTTCACTTTCTCCCCCTTTTGCATTTTTGGTACTCTACATAATTCAAAAACCTATTTCTTGGATAGAATCCCCTTGAATCCATGCTTCTTTTCTTTTGAAAGTATTCAGAAAGAGCACCCATCTTTCTTGCAGTAGGGAGACCAAGCCCTCCCTTAACCTGTGCTTCCTCTTGATTCAAGAGGAGGGAGCGATAACTCCTAGCTTTTTCAAGAAAACCTCATATGTCTCCTTAGGAAGTGGTTTTGTAAAGATGTCTACTACTTGATCCTTTATCTCAACATACTCCAACTTCACCTCCTTTTCTGCAACTCTCTCTCAGAAAATGATACTTGATTGCAATGTGCTTTGTGCTTGAGTGCATTACTAGATTCTTTTAGATATTTATGGCACTGGTATTATCATAAAGAATAGAAATAGGTTCATCAAATTTAATCTTCATCTCCTTGAGACTCTATTTTATCCATAATATTTAAGTGCAACATGAGGCTGCAGAAATGTATTTTGCTTCTACCGTAGATAAAGAAATTGATTTCTGTTTCTTGCTGAACCAAGATGCCAAACTATCACCAAGAAAGAAAGATCTACCACTTATACTTTTTTGATCATCTATGCTTCCTACCCAATCTGTATTTGTGTATCGAATGAGAGTAAAATTTTCACTCTTTGGATACCACAATCCAAATCTATTGTAGCCTTGAAATGTTTAAATATTTTGTTTACTGCTTGGACATCAGTTTCCCTAGGTGCTGCCTATTGTGACCTTTTCACACATCACCCCATTCAAAATGGGGACCCCCTAATTTTTGCTCCGTTCCTCATCTTTTGGCTTTGGTTTTGTCTCTCTCTCTCTCTATGTCTGTCTCTCTCTTCTGATGTTTGCCTTTCTAGGTATGTGCCCGCCTTTGAGCTTAAATGTGAGATTTTGGCTAAGTCTATAGAATTAGGGTTTTGAGTTTTCTGGTCAAGAAGTCAAATGGAGTGAATAAGTCAAAATCTGAGCTTCACGTTGCAGTCAGTATGCTTCCAGCAGGTTCCTAGCTAAATTTCATCGAATTCTGACAACTTACTATTTTTAGTAAGTACCAGATTTGGGGCGTTCTCTCAGCACTATTGAAGTTCTCTCAGTCACACTGCATCTGGGACATGTCAGGCTGCCCGTCTGCAAATTTTGAGCTGAAACAGACAACTTTCTATTTTTAGTAAGTAGCAAATTTGGGGCGTTCTCTCAGCACTGTTGAAGTTCTCTTAGTCACACTGCATTCGAGACATGTCAGGCTGCTAATCTGCAAATTTTGAGCTGAAACAACTACTTTCTATTTTTAGCAAGTTCAGCTTCGGGGGCAGATTTTAGGGTTTATATGCAAAGTTCTTCAATGCATGTTTGGAGATTCTTTTTGGGTTTTCTGAGACCTACGCAGTGATATAACATGCAAAATGAGATGATGACTTTTAGTATTCAGACTTCAGAGGCTATTTTTAGGGTTTGCATGTTGAAGTCTTCAGCGCATGTTAGCATATTCCTTATGGGTTTTTCGAGGGCTTCGCAGTGGTATAACATGCAAACCTGGATCATGACTTTTTTAGGAGCCATCTTCAAAGGCTATTTTTAGGGTTTTCATGCAGGGCTTTTCAGCGCATGTCGAGTTATTCTTTATGGGTTTTTCAAGAGCTATGTAGTGACGTGACATGCAAACGGAGATGATCACTTTTTCAACAACTTACTATTTTTAGCAGATCCACTCTGACAGCCCCCTCCCAACACTTCAGAATCACAAACTGATCGACATGCAATAGAAACGAGGTCAAACAGAGGTCATTTGATAGACATGCAAGTCAAATTAGGGTTTCCAGCTTTGGGACCCAAAATGAGGGGTAAATGCTAGAATTTTCGAGAACCGGTGTATCCCACTACGATCAGTATTTTTCAAGCTATCCACTGGTAAAATTTGAAGGCAATCAGAGCACTTACTATTTATAGTAAGGTGTTCCAGAAACAGGCTATAAATAGTAAGTTAGCATAGGGTGCTAGTGTGAACGGGCAGGTCTACCGGTGAGGATCACGTCATTCAAATTTCAAGACAAACAAAGTTGTGGAGGTCATGAGATCAAGCAGTTGCTATAAATAGTAAATCACCTGCAGAAACATGCCATAAATAGCAAGTCAACTCGGGACGACAGTGTGAATAGATCAGTTAAGTCATGAGGATCCTGTGGTTAAAATTTCAAATCAGTTCGAGCTTCAGAAGTATGAAAACAAAGAACTTACTAAATATAGTAAGGCATGAACGAGCAGCTGAGAAGAGGTCTAAGTCTAACAAAAAATCCTTCTCCACCCTGAAAATGCGCCCAAGGAACAATTAGTTGGAAGGTGAAAATTTGTCTAAGTCTGGACTTAAGTCCAGCTTGACCCTCAAATGTGCCCATCTCCAGCATGAGCTCCATGAAAATTTTCTAAGGCATTGCTAAATCCACCTCCCCCCTTCAAATGCGCCCTCATGGCTGGAGGATAAAAATTTGTCTAAGGCATTTAAACTTGAAGTAGACACCTCTATATGTGCCTTAGGTTAAAGGAAAGTTGGTGGCATCAAAAATTTGACTATGGCATTAAAACTTGAAGCTCACAGGTCAAAATGCGCCTTAAGAAGAAGAGGAACCCTTGAAATTTTTTCTAAGTGTTGTAAGCTTAAAGCTGGACCCAGCAAATGTGCCTTCACTTGGAGATGGATGAGAAATACTCTAAGTGTTGTAAACTTGAGGCTTGCCACCCTAAATGCGCCTTGGCTAGGAAGAAGGGTAAAAAATCCTCTAAGTGTTGAAAATTTGAAGCAGACATGGTGAAATGCGCCTAGGAGGCTGGAGATTGATGAAAAATTTCTAAGTATTGCAAATATAAAGCTCACAGGGGAAAATGCGCCCAAGCTTGAGGAGATGCCATGAAGAAATATCCGAAGTGTTGAAAATTGAAAGTAGAAGGGCTTGTATGTGCCCAAGCAAGGAGGGAAGGTAAGAAGAGTTCTAAGGCATGAAACTAGAAGCTCACCCCCTGATATGCACCCTAAGCAAAGATGAGAGCTGGAAATTTTAACTAAGTATTGAAAACTTGAAGCAACTACCCTTGAATGCGCCTTGTCAGCTGGGGGGTGATGAAAATATTTGAAGTGTTTTAAATTTGAAGCTTGACACTCCATATGCGCCTTAACTTGATGAAGGAGTGTTGAAAATTTTCCAAGGCAAGTAAACTCAAAGTCTGGAGGGTCAAATGCTCCTTGACTTGGAGGAGAAGTTAGAAATACTCTTAAGTGTTGTAAATTTGAAACTTGGCCCCCTAAATGCGCCTTAGGTAAAGAGAGGCACATGGAAAATTTTCTAAGTGTAAAATTGGAAGGAGGACCTATCAAATGTGCCTTTGCCTGAGAAGAGTTGGAAAAAAATATTCTAAGTGTGTGAAATTTGAAGCTCACCCCCTTAAATGCGCCTTTGACTGAAGGGGAGAATATAGAATATTCCAAGTGTTTTTAATTGGAAGTAAGACCCCATGCATGCGCCTTAGCTATTTGAGGTAAATTAAAAGGTTTCTAAGTCATTTAAAATTTAAAGTATGACCCCTCATTTACGCCTTGACTTGAAGAGTATTCTAAGTGCTTTAAATTTGAAGTTGGATCTAGTAAATGCGCCCCAAGTTGAAAGAGAATTCTAAGGCAGGGAAGATGAAAGTTTGAGGGGTCATATGCGCCAAAGTGAAGAGAGAGGAAGCTCTAAGGCATCGAAGAAGTTTCTAAGTTAAAATTCCTCCAAGACCCCTTGAATGCATCGAAAGGTGTTGACATGTTAAAAAAAAATTCTAAGTATTAAAATTTCACCTCTAGAGAAAGTACGCAAGGCGGAGTAGAGTTTGATTGAAGTCTGTTGAGATTAATCCCACATCTCGTCTTAGAGTAGAGTTTAGAACCTTCTTATCCCTACACTCATTTAAATTCAGTTCATTTCTAGTTAGTGTTAGGAAACTTGTGCTCACCTGCCAAATCATTCGAACCACGTGAAACCATTAATCTGTTGTCTACTATCAGCTGCCAAACAATTGCGTAAGTCCCCTTGAAATACCAGCAAAAACACATCAAGCCAACTGAGGGTATTCTATTGCACTGAAGGAACCTTGGAGTTGAAGTCACGAACTCTCTTGCAATCTTAGCGTGTTGGATACTTTGATGAAGAGAGAATAGGGTAGCCGTTGGCGACTTTATTCTGTGTTTGTGCGGTCACAAAAATCACATCAACAC
>VDFB02303126.1:0-14622 GCA_007258455.2 Sequoia sempervirens
TCCCACATCTCGTCTTAGAGTAGAGTTTAGAACCTTCTTATCCCTACACTCATTTAAATTCAGTTCATTTCTAGTTAGTGTTAGGAAACTTGTGCTCACCTGCCAAATCATTCGAACCACGTGAAACCATTAATCTGTTGTCTACTATCAGCTGCCAAACAATTGCGTAAGTCCCCTTGAAATACCAGCAAAAACACATCAAGCCAACTGAGGGTATTCTATTGCACTGAAGGAACCTTGGAGTTGAAGTCACGAACTCTCTTGCAATCTTAGCGTGTTGGATACTTTGATGAAGAGAGAATAGGGTAGCCGTTGGCGACTTTATTCTGTGTTTGTGCGGTCACAAAAATCACATCAACACTGCCCAAAATATAGCATCTCTTTAAGTACTTGTTCTGGGAAATAAATATGCCTTTATTTGATTGTGTAATCTACAACCCAAGAGAGAAAGGTAATTCACCTAGTATTGACAATTCAAACTCACTCTATATTACAATCTGAAACACTTTGCACATGTTATCATTGCTACAACAAAAAATGATATTATCTACATAGACCAAAACTATAAGTAGTTGATCACCTTTTATTTTTATGTATAGATTACTATCTGCACTTCCTCTCTGAAACCCTTGCTACTGCAAGTATCCATCCAACCTAGAATACCAAGCTCTAGGGGCTTGCTTCAACCCATACAAAGCATTATTTATTTGCACACATAATCCGGATTGCCTAAACATTGAAACCCTTCTGGTTGCTCAAAGTAGACCTCTTCTTACAACTTTCCATTCAAGAATGCTAACTTCAGATCCATCTGATATACTTTGAATTTTTGAATGTTGAAAGAGCCGAAAATATTCTGATAGCCTCCAGTGTTGCTATTGGAGCAAATGTCTTTTCAAATCAATACCTTCAACCTGAGCATACCCTTTACAAACAATTTTGGCTTTGTTCTCGATTACTTGTTGACGGTTTTTGTGTCCGCACTAAACAGCAGAACAAAAATAGTCCGAAGGCTACTCCGTTCTCTCTTGATCAAAGTATTTTGTGCGCTAAGATTGCGAGAAAGTTCGCACGTTCAACTCCAAGGTTCCGAATACTTAGAATACCCTCAGTTGGTTGATGTGTATTGCTGTGTTCTTACGAGGGGACTTACACAATTGTTCAGACTTCTTGCAGTTAGCAGTTGGTATGTGATTTGAAGGGGATTCTTGCGTGTATGATTTGGCAATGTAGTACGTCTTCCTAAAGCTAATCAGAAATATGCGGAAAGTAAAAAGAGTGTAAGGCCTAAGAAATTTGTATTCTATTCTAAATGCAAGATATGTGGGATTCAGTTTTGGCAGACTTCAACCAAATTTCACCTAGCCTCACATCGGACAGCTTCGGTAAAATTGGTGCAATCTTCAAAGGGATAGCAAGGGATGTTCAAATTATGATTTAACATACATACACCATCACCACGACGCATATAAGCATACAAACCACAACCGAAGTTAAACTCAAGATAATGTCCAGTTGACCACGCAAGGCGAACTTATCATCAACAAGCCGCTAGTGGTATGGAATGAAAGAAGCTACCTCAACAAAATACCACACATCAAAGTAAACTAATTGCATGAAAATTACGCTACTTGGATACGAAAGGAAGAAGAGACCTTGCTAGCTATTCATGACAAGACGAATTCCACCATCAATGAAAAGATCTATTATCATGAAAAGTGTTACACAACAATCTCCACAAAGTTTTCAAAGGGAAAACTTTCTTTCTTCTCCACAATATGCAAAATGTCTACAATGCTCTACTCTCTAGCTCTAGCTCTAATGCTAATGTCCAATCTCACACAATGTCTAATGTCTAATAAATTACAAATGAGGGGGACTCCCCCTTTTATAGCTAGCCAAGTCCCAAAAGACGGCTAGGGTTACAATTAATAGAGTGGCCAGAATCGTGCCACCTCAGCCCTAACCCTAAAAACTGCCAGAATAGGGAGTGGTACATTAAATGAATCAAAGATTCCCACTCACTCCCCAAAATAGTAAATGTAATAAATTCCCATATTCAGTCTTCTAGAAGATCTTCGTCCAAAGAAGGTATCATTCCCCGCTTCTCCTTCTCTCGATCACAACTCATTTAATCAAGCACGGCCTCAACCTCCTGAACTGAAATAGGCAGAATGCAATCTAGCTGAAACTCTAACACTGTGACTGAATGCTCATGCCTTGCACAAGACTTTCTCCAAGCAATCAAGGAGTCCTGCGTGTTCTGGATCAAAGTGGAGAAAGTAGAAGTATTCTCGAAATCATCCTGTACGAAGGTCTTAACATCTGAAAAGAAAGGCACCAGCCTACCCCTCAAATTATCAACATTCACCTCCTCTGGATTCAACCGACTAGCAAATATGGCCTCGAAAGTATTCTGAACTCCATCAATGATATTGGCCATGGCCTTATGTATCCTAGCTGAATCCGCCTGTGCCGCGTCGAAGAAACCACGCCCCGTGATCGCTGAAGAATACCATCTAGAGAAATCATATCTGTCATTCTCCTGAATGACACCTCCATCGATCAGCAATTGCAACGGAACATGCCTCAATACCTCAAGACGCTAAATAACCTTGCTCTGGTAGACAGAAGCATCGCCCCAAGCATGATCAATTGCCTCCATCCGTGCCAAAATACTAGAAGCTTGCTGAAAAGCAAAAGCAAGGTCTTCCATAAACTTTTCGGTTTCGGCACGAACTCCTGTGACCCACTTATCTGCCTCCTGTGCCATCTTCCCTAACTCTACCAAGCCACTGACTGACTCTCTAGGTACTTCTGCTAGAGGCTCTATCACCGGAATATCCTGCCCTCGAGAACGAGACAACTGCTGTACATATCCAATTAAGGCCTTGTGTTCTCTTTTCAACTTCTTATACTTCCCTTCTTTCTTGAATAACCTATCTTTGAGGGCAAGGTAGGAGTTATCACACTCCTCTACAATCTGCGCACCAGTGGGGCGTCCCAAATCCAGAGTCGTGACCACATAATTCTGCAGCATCGCTTCATTCTGGGCCACACTCAATTCGTGGCACAGCCTACATGAAGGTGCCAGAGCCATCCTCTTCAATGGAGATCTTCGAAAATTTTCTTGCCTTCTTTTGTGGAGGTGCACTGATCCTGTTCAAAAATTCTTCCATCTCAACTGCTGGATCAATCTCCTCGCTGGGGCTTCTCCTCATCCTATCCTTAAGCCAATCAGGCACATTGTACTGTATATCGAAGGGCTGCTGCTCTTGTGCCTCTACCTCTCTAACTTGCTCAACCTCTACATCATTCTCGCAAGGCTCATCGCCTCAAGTGGCCGAAAGTGTCACCTAACACTATATCATCATCATCGCTCATGGTCAGCCGCACTTCTCAATAAACCGAGAGGGTCAGCAATAGTCCCCTATCATCCCACTGACTAACCCTAATGTGCGTTGACGCCCGGCTAACCGGACTTCTCCGTGGAGGCTGAATATTATCCTGTACCACTTGTACGATTCAATGCATTTCTCGATCAGCAAACAAAGAGACCTCACAGCCATACTTGGAGAGCGTGTCTCCAATGGTGATACAAGCGTATTTCGTGGAGGCTCTGGCTGAGTGGGTTTCTGTCGAACTATCTCTTTCTTTCTGGACTGCGGACCTCGTGTAATTTGTTTCTTTCTGCCTGTGGTGGGTGTCCTGTGATCTCCCATCATATTGTAAGTCAAAGCAATTGACCTACTCTTCAACTTGTTCACCCGTCTATCAACCCATGCTCTAGTGAATGTCAGGACAGGAATAGAAAGAGTGTCCAAATCTGCAATCTCAGGTTCTGACCAATCTGGAGGTGGAAGTGGAGTATCTCTAACTGCTGCATAATCCGGATGAACAACATCCATATCCTCATTCACCTGGTCTGGAACCGGCACAACTTCACACTCCCTGATCAAAGTAATCGGCAACCGAGAAAACATCCTTTTCCTTACTTCAATCTCATCAGCCGCATCAGCCCAATAATCCTCAATGGTGGCCTTATGTTTAAACTCCTCTGACAGTACCCATTTGATGTTATGATGTGGGTCGTAGTGCTGTCGGCTAGTGTGGTATGAGAAATGATAAAATTGAAGTTCACTTTCAGCCTCTCTAGCTGCCTGTATTGAAGGACACACCTCATCCGAGTTGCCCATGACAACTGGAAATTCTACCCTCCCTTCTTTTTCTTCTTTTGAATTTTATCAAAGGCAAGCAATTGCCTAGATATTTCTAGCATTAAAACTCTATCTGTTGGGTACTTAGGCAGCCTATATGGGTACGATGAGAAACCTTGCAGCCTAATATAAGAAAATTTCGGAAACTGTATGAACCAGCACCCATACCTTTCAATCAACTCCTGGGCTTCCTTCGAGATTCTGTGTTGTAATCGCTCCTGAAGCAATCTCGTGATATACATGGTGAAGGAATCGTTGACACGCTTGTAATGAGTTGTGCTCGCCAAATGCAACTGCGGACAAGCATCATGAATCTTAAACTGGTGGGAGCCACAACCGACAGGTTCCTTGTAGGAAATCCCCCTGTACTTCGTCATCCGTGCCAACATATAGATGATGTAGGAGCTCATGTAAAATGTCTTCGTTCTCCTCAAGCCCAGGAGCTGCTCATGCAAGTTATCACTTATCATCTCGGCCCAATTGACATAATCCTTCCCTTCCAGCACGAGGTTGATGTAGTAAAACATCCAAGGCTCAAAAATGAATGATTGTGCACAACCTCCAACCCTGCTCAGCATCATGATGAGATCACAATACTCCTGCTTCAAATCCTCCGCTATGATCTGCTTTGGCAACTTCGCACGAGAAGGCTTGGGAGTGCTCATCCAATGAGTGTTAATTGTTTCCGTGCATCTCTCGAAAGCAGAAGCATACATCCACTCAGCTCGCTCTCTGGATTTGTAGACCATACTTCTATGCACCGGGATCCCGAAAGCTTCACCAATGGCTGCTGGAGTAAGATTAGCTAGCACTTGTCCATCTGGTGACATGATCGACCTGTGATCCTTGTCGTAACAATTGGCGCACTCCATCATCAGCTCCGAGCACTGAATGGCTGGTGGAAAACCAGCAGCTGCATATAGCCCACTTCGAACAATATTGTGTGAAGTGGTCGAAGGACGATGACTTCCAATTCCTAGCATTCTGCTTTTGAAGGCCTCCAGGTTGACTGAGCCCAAATTGGTATCTGTCAACTTGCCCAACTTTGAAATGAACTTTGATTCCGGCATGAACGTCTTGCTCAACTTTTTGATCACAGCTTGCCTAGATGCACCATTGTCCTTTCCAGTCGTCCTTGCCTCAGCCATCTGCAAACAGTAAACATTCATCAGCAATTTAATTTATAAAATAAGATAAGATATTGTGTAGGGGCTGCAGTCGACTTCAAGAAGCTGCAATAATTTTCTTGTTTGCAAACCTCAGCTTCTTCAGAGCGTCCCCTTCATTTTGGTTGTCCTTGAATATCGAGTAAGTTAATTTATGTCTTGTGAAGTCATGTTGGCCTTGTCGTTTGATGGATAACATCTATAGCATAGAAGATTGGAAATAATAGCTCCTAGTGTTATTTGCATTTATAAGAAAATTGTTCCACGTTTTATCTCCCTAAAATGAGCGAAAATGATTAATTATACATTATATCTCATAAGTGCATCATGAAATAATTGACATTTTCTCATATTGGAGAGAGAGTATCATCAGGAAGGTTCTAGCTGGTGGAGGTAATGTGCTATGATGGAATCACAGTCACACTTGCCTAGACTCGTTTTGTTAGGTTGCATGAGTGTAAATAAGATTAGTAATTTCAGATTTTGATATTTGAATATTTATATTATTTTATGAATAATGCCTAAATATATTGCATGAGAATGAATTAGATTTAAATAAACCTATCCAAATTAATAATCTAGAATGCTCGTATCAATGTTGGGTCATGATCCAAACCTAGTACAAGAGTGAGCTGACAGTTGATATATGATCACATTTTGGCATTCCGTCAAAATAGACCCCAAAATAAATGTGATTCAACACGAGAAAGAAAATAATAATAATAATGATATTTTGCTTATGTTTAATTATTATTAATAAATAATATTGTCTTTAATAAAGATATTGTAAATTATTTTTATTTTATTTTATTTAAAGATTATTTAATAAGAAAATAAAATAAAATAAAATATTAGTATTTTATCTTAAAAGGAATAAGAATGCAATAAGAAACATGGAAGGGAATGATCATATAAGAAAAGTTAGTATCATATAAAATCCAAGAAAAACAATAAACTTAAATTATTCCTCCACATGCCTTACCAACATTTTGCATGGAAGTCTCATGGCTGGATGCTGGCGAAGGTAAGGAATTTTGCTTACACGTGTCATCTGCTTTTTCTTGAAAGTTTGTTAAGCTGTTTCAACAAAGGGATTGGGGGACACGGGATGTCTCTGCATCCAGGAGGGGAAGGGTTGTCAATTTTGGCTTTACACCTGACAATAGCATTGTTTTGAAAGTTCCTAAAGCGCTCTCCAACGAATACATTTTGTGCATATTGTGCAACTTGGCAATGCATGGGATCACATTTATTAGAGAAATTCTGTCAAAAATAGTGCTCGTGCCTTGTCGATGCCTTTATCCTCCTCCTTTGTTTCAATCTGTATCTATGGCTGCCTTTGCTACCATTATTGAACATGATCCTATAGCCTAAGAGTAGTCCTGCCTCCTATTTTTGATAGATTAATACTATCTCCTTCAAATTTTGTTGCTTCTTCATCTGTACCGATACACTTTCCCTGTGATGTGTCCTTAAATCATTGTGGGAAAGGTACAAAACATATGCTGGCCAGTAGGATTTATTATTCCCTAGATTACAGTGGACTGTGAGTGTTTCTTTTGGACAAGGTGCCTTCTAAGGGTATGAAAGGAAGAAAAAGATTCACCTCAGAACTTCTTTGGAAGAGGCACTCCATCAAATCTCCTTCATTACTGGGGACATTATCAATAATCAGATTCAGGGACTTCCTTTATTTCCTCCTATTCCTATTCCTAAAGGTACGCAGCATATTATTTTAAATGTCAATTCTGTTATACAAGTTATTTTTATGCCATAATTTTAAATGGAGTATTTTTGTTGTTGTTGTATATGAATGGTTTTGGAATTATAGTAATGACCATGTATTGTTCATGTGTGGAATTACATCACTTATATGCATAAATGTACCAAAGTCAATTTACACGCTCGATATTCGATGTGATCAATTCAGCATATTGTAGTGTCTCCACGCTCCCATATTTGAGTGTTCTCTTGTTTTCATTATGGATGTTTTCCTAGGTTTAATATTTGTTTTAACATAATATGGACGCTGACAATTTTATTCCAATGACCATATCGGAGAACCATTCCCAAACTCTTCTTCTTCCATGCTTTTTTTTTACTTACTCACAACTGAGGCATGCTGATAAATGCTAACAAATTTGGCCGTTCACCTGCCCATTGCAATTGTCGGATAGTTTCTTAAACCTCTACAGTAAATCCATTTTGTGTGTATCCTTCCATAATTGTAGTTTTGAGGCACGTTTCTTGATGTAGCCTGTCAAATAGCTCACGCGCCTTGCCTATGCTTCCTCAAGGTTCTGGAGTCGGGCTTTACAACCGCCAGTTGCATTTGCTTAAACGTTTCAGAGGCCTCTTCTTTGAATATGTTTTCGTGCACATCCTGCAACCGTACGCACCTAATAATCAACTTTATATTTAATGCATTAAGGGTTGTTATTGTTGTGTGAAGTATCTGTAGCCTTCATCCACTAAACCTGCCTAACTGTGTGCGCCTAGAACACTAGCATAGCTTGCAATGTCAAGATGTGTTGCATAGTGCTTCATTAATTCAAAGATTTGAGAGCTTCCTTACAAAATCTACCTTTTCGTGCATATTCTGCAATCACCGCCGCCCTGAGATCACCTGTTCGTTGAGGCATTTCTGTCAAACAATTAATGTTTCTTGTTTACCGTTGCCTTGAGATCATTTGTTCATTGAGGCATTTCTGCCAAAAAATTAATGTTCCTTGTCTACCACCGCCCTGAGATCACCTATTCGTTGAGGCATTTCTGTCAAACAATTAATGTTTCTTGTTTATGACTTCCGCATTTTGCGTACATGGCTTCTAGTGCAATTGCAACTATAACATCCGGTAGAATCCCTTTACCCCTTTTTAGCTCTAAACTCCTTTGGAAACCTGCCTTATACTATGAAAATATCGCCCATTGTTTTTACTCAGCCATTATGTTTTCATTTGCTCCTTATGCTCTGTCCGAGAATAATCCATTGTAATGGGCTACTTGTTAAATAAACTTTAGAGCATAGTTATAATATTCTTTAATATCGACGCACCTTGACTATAGTCTCCATTTCATACTATCCTAGTTACTTTTTTTTCATAAACTAATTACTTTTATATTGATCTTAAGGTATTATCACCATAGATAGCTTTAAGAGAGAGAGATCCTTCTTTTAGGGGACACGTATTTATCCTTTTAAAAGCCTTTCTTAAATAAATAGTTCCCCCTTGATTTTCTTTAATAGTAGAGCTACTTTTTCATGGTGTGGGAAAAATAAAAATCTTAATTTTAAAAAGAATTAAATAAAATAGGTACTTAGTGACATTAGACTTTAAGAAGGAGAGCATCTCTTTGGTTTACTTTAAAAATGCATTATATGTATATATGTATAACTTTTCATTAAGCGAAAATAAATGGAATAAATATATATATATATATATATATATTTAATTATATTTATTCATATGAATATTTTTATATAATTCAAAAGTGTATAATTTATTTATATATATATAGGAGTAATTACATTTAATAAAAATATAGGTCTGAGATTATGTATGAACAACATTTTAAATGTATGCATGTATTACGAGTAGAGTGATAGAAAAATAATACTATCGTCTTAGTAATTCGACTATTTATATAGATAAACAAGTAGAGGAGTTTTATAGCAATATTGATTTGCTATATAATAAATATAATCCTATACACTGGGTATATAAGTTTGTGGAATGTTCTCTCATTTTAAATTAGATGATCATAGTAAGAAATGGAATTAGAAACATTAAATTAATAGAAGATTTGATCTATTTCTTATTTCTTATTTGGAATAGAGAGACGGTAGATTGTCTTATCATTAAAATGAACAAATGTAAAACCACTGGGTGAAGATAGCGAATTTAGAAATCAAATAAGTAAAATATCGATGATTAAAAAGATTTAATTAAGTAGAGTGGGTTAAAGGTTATAGAAATAGAATTTAAAAAAAATTAATAAGTAATCCTTAATAGTGAATTATTATGAAAGAAAGGTATTTTAATTGTGAGGTCGTATATATGTTGATAAATCCTATACTTGAGTTGCAATCGATTACATTAGGGTTGTTAGCTAAAGTATGTTAATTAGATTGAAGGGAGGAAAAGATATTAATTCGTTTCAAGAAGGAATTCCTAGAATTGATTAAGGTAATGTGTGCTTTAAAACAATGCTTATCATATAAGTGCATATTCAATGTTTTCGCTTTTATACGTGAAACCGTGGCAATTGTCTTATTCCAGAATTGTTTGTTATATGAGAATGAGGTTTGGGATATAGCCTAGTTTTCCTCTTGGATGTAGTTTTAGAGTGCTTTTTGTGTCGTATTTAATGTTTGATTTTGATATTGATGCCTTTGACTATGTGGATGAGTAATGGTTTTATTGGTTATTGTTCAAATGGAAGTATTGTTTTATCTTGCTAACAAATAGTTTCCTTGATGGATATAATAACCTTGATGATCCATTCTTTGTATATTAAGAGAGTATAAGTATTTAGTCTTGAATTTGATTAATTGAAAGATTCTTATGATTAATCATTGTGAGTTAAAATGTCTTTGTAGTGAATGAATGAATAAAATGTAAATCGAGCATCTATTAGTTTTCATGATTATGAGTGCTTTCATATATTTAAAGGTGAATTTTGATGGTTATCTGATTGACTGGATTGATCTTTGAATTGAGATTGTGTATCATTGATTGTTGTCATTTGCATAATTGTTGTTTTTGTTAAGGGCGATTAGTTGTCATACTGCAAGGGTATCTCGAGAGGAGAAATAGAGGTCTCCCTTGGATGCCCAGTTGAATTGTCGGAATTGATTATGGTTGCCTTGGTTGAATCTGAAGATCTCTTTATGATGACAACACTTTCTTTCTACTCTTTTCGATTTATGCTTATGACACTTATATAGTCATTTTGCGGACCCAGGATGTGAATCTTACCTTTGTGTTAATTTTGATTAAGGGGACTTTATGCAATGGCTTTCTTGTGGTCATATTTGAGATGGTTGGGAACCTGATATACTTGAATTACCTTCAATAGAAGGTTGTGGATTTATGATGTTTTTGGCTTCCAGAGGCAATGGAGGAACTTGACTTATGTTGATTTTTCCACAATTGTTCTGTTGTGATTTATTGCTCTTATTTTAGATTTTGAGCTCATGAGTAGTACTTTGTACTATGGTGTTGACTTTTGATGTGGTGGGTGGTACCTCCTTTGTTCTTGTTTCAGTGATATGGAATGGGTTTGCGAGATGGTTCATGCCTCACATGTTTTGTGTTATATTCACCTTGATTTCTATGTGAGATAAGGTACACCCCTTGCATGTTTTGGTTTGGGTACCCATAGGGAGAGTGGCTCTTCATGGGGGCCGGCGCACAAAGGGGCTGTTAGGGTAACCCATGGAAGAGTTTCCTTTAAAAAGTGATAATTTAATTAATGAACTGGTGGACTTTGGGTAAATAAACATTAAACAAGATTAATTATGTTCCTCACCCATACCGTTAGTGCTATCATAGGCTAAGGATGGGATGAGAAGACCTGGTTGGTAAGATCACTGTTTTGTCCTCACAAAAGGTAAGTGGTTCCGCATGAGTCACCCTATGGGGCGGTGCCTTGAGATAGGCTGCCTGGATAACCATAGATGGAGGTGGTACCTTGTGATAGGTTGCCTAGATAATCCATGTAAGGCCATGCGATGACACTCTCCTATAGTACCTGTTTATGTTCCCTTGTTTGGTTGCCTCTGGGAGTGTTGTTTGAATTGTTGATGTTGTTGAGGCAATTAGTTCTTGGTGATTGTTGTTGAAGCCTCCATGTTCTATCTTTTAGTGTTGCATACATGCCTCATGGCAACTTGATTGATGTTAATGAAAGGTTCCCTTGATATTTATTGTTGGTTGATATTGCAATTTTATTTGAAGGCTTGGATCCTATTGTTGTTGGCACCTCTTATGGTTATTTAGTGTTGAGCTAAAATATTGACATTTGGATTTGTTGGAATTTTTATTATTTTGTAATGGCTAAGTGATGGAAATGTTGTGATTTGTTATCTTATTTTGATGATATCCTTGTTGTGGAGTTTGATTTACTATTGGTTCATTTGATGGTTTTGGATTGTGGTATGGGGGATCTTTCTTGTCAACTCCTAGCACAGGGGGTGGACTTTCGGGTCCACGTGGTCGGGTGGAACGTGCTATGCACCCCATTGGGTCCCCATCCAAGGATCGAGATATGCAGATTGTGCCACTTGTAGTGTCTCCAGAATTGTACCCAAGTCTGAGCTAGACTTGTTACTTTGTATTCACCTTTCTAGTTGTATCATTCTATCTTATTGTATTGTTCCCATTCTTGTTGGGGAACACTTTTGTATCACTATCACTCTTGTACGATGTAACTTTTACTATCATTGTAATGAATGAATGCAATCTTTGACCTTAATTTTATGATCTTGATGGGAGCTTATCATGCATGAAATGTATATTAATGCTTGGTACTATTATGAGTTTCTAATTCACAGTGTACAATTCTTAATGGTGTTGTATCTGTGGAAATATGTATAATTACGTCCATAGATGTGATAGATGGTTTTATGTATGTTATGATGCGGATGTTTGTATTTCATCTAGTAATTCTAAATAATGGTTAAGTGAATACTTATAGTTAGTTAAACATCGTCTTGGTATGGGTTTACATTAGTAATGCTGTCACATGTACCCCAGAGGACGTGGTTTAGGATGTATATGTTTAACTTCAAATTATGTGTTGGTTATTCATGTTCATCATATGTATTGTTCTACTTTCCAAAAAATTTTTTTATTGTGCTTTTACTGTAAGTTCTATAGTTGTCCTTTGGGGTTCCGGCGTTACAACTTCTCTTGAACTTCAACACTTAGAAAAGTTTCTAAGTAAACTTTAGTGACTTCAATCTGCAACAACTCCAATCAGCAATTTTGATAAATTCGTATTTTGCACCAGCAAGTGCGCACTTCACAACTTAGCACTTCTTTGCTTCAAGGCGTCCTCCCTAGCAGTCTCAGCAACTTCAGCAAGCTCCAGACTTAGCCAAAACTCCAAACTCTTCAAGCAATTCACTACAATGCTTCACTTAGAGCAGATTCGACTTCTCCAGCTGTGAAAACAAGTGAGAAACTTCTTCATTTTATAGCTCAAAATCGAATTCTAGAAGGAGCCAATTTTAGCCAGTGCATTAAACTTCCACTACTCCACTTCAAGAATTCGAATTTCCCTCCCTGGTATTTCTGACACTTGTCACCTGACATCAGGAATCTTATTCTTCTAGAAACTTGACTTTGATTGGCATCTTTGAATTTATTTTAAAAAATTTAATTTAAATTCATCTTTTAAATTCACCAGCCGGAGCTCTGTCACTTGAATTCGAATTTAACTTCATCATCATCTCCGGAAAATTCATCACTGAAGGATTCAATCAAAATTACCTAGGCAACTCATCTCAAATTCATCATTCGAAGAAATTCATTCTGGAAACACATTTTATTCATCTTGCCTTAGAGAAATTTTAAAATTTTCCTTAGGAAAATTCACTATTTGAGCACTGATTAAATTCTTCACTGAAAAAGTGTTGGCGAAGTGCGGAAGACTTGGAAATCCATCTATCATCGCGAATGTTCAGTACCCAGAAGAAAATTTTCTTCAGAATGCTTTGAATCCATGGGTACCCAACGAACGGGTTCATTTAATTTTTGAATTTTGAACCTTAGAAAATATTATTCTGTCAAATAAAATCCACTCTTCGCCTGTGATCATCCTGTGTTGTTCCAACTTGAGAAGTTTGAATTCATCCCGCATTATCATCCATTTCTGACTTCATCACTGAAAAGTTCGCCGGTGTTCTGAGAAATTTTACCACCTTGAGCCTCTAGGCGTATTTTCTAAGGGAGAAAATATTTGCCTTAGAAAATATTTTAAATCATCTTGCATCCTGAGAATTTGCCTTAGAAAATTTTGTCTATTCATTTGCCAGCGGTGGAAATCCTTTCAACTTCACTTAGAAAAATTTTATTCATAGAGGGCGTCTAGCCTACTTCATTTTTCACTCGCCATTTTGCATTTAACTCCACACTTGCAAGGCAATTTTATTTAAAATTCTAACGCCTTAGAAATATTTCATTTTTCTATTTTTCATCACTCAACATCTTAGGCGCATATGGAAATATTCATCCTTGCCTTTGAAATTTTTTATCACTTAGCAAGTTACTTCACTTCATATTTCACCTCAGACTCTAGGCGCACAACACTTGACATTTTATTTCCACCACCTTGGAATATCACTTCATCACGCCTTAGGAAATTCTCCAACACTTTATAACTTTCATCACCCTTGGCGCCTAGCACACTTGAGGAGGAAACTTAAAAATAACGCCCAATATTCATCACCTTTCACCACGCCTTAGGATTATCTTTCACCTTATTTACCATCTCCATTCACTATTTACACCTCAATGTGGGCGCATTTAGACATGCAAGAGGGATGACCTTTCAACTTCACCTTTTTTGTCTTTACTTGAGCTTGTTTGGGCGCATTTAGGAGGGTGAGGAGGACGAGTTTCCTTGACTTGTTGACTCTCTTCTACCTTGAGCGCATTTTTATGTGGGAGAAGGATGAACTTGTTGACTTGTTGACCTACTTCTCCCTTGGGCGCATTTTGCCCCTGCTGGTGGATAAAAAGCATTGACCACTTTGACTTCTTGGTCTTTTGGGCGCATTTCACCCCTGCTACAGGATGGGCGCATTTGGAGGGGGGTGGTGGATATCCAGACTTAGAAAATTTTTCAACCTTCCTGATCTTTCCTTGGGCGCATTTTGACATGCCTTCAGGATAGAAATTGTTGACTTTCTTTGACCACTTGTGCCTTGGGCGCATTTTGCCCCTGAGGAAGGATGAACTCCATTCTCAAAATTTTTGTGCTTCTTTATCACCTGGGCGCATTTTGCCATGCCTACTGGATGAAGTTCCAAACTTAGAACTTTTTCATTGTTTTTCGCCAGTATTTCATGCCCTGCTATTTTTAGTAAGTCCTCTCAATTTTGCACCTCTGAAGCTCGGAACGGCTTGAAATTTTGCACACTGCATCCTTATCATCTTGTTGGTCTGTCAACATTGCCATTTTTAGTCATCCTGCTATTTTTAGCCTATTTCTGAAGGTGGTTTACTATAAAT
>VDFB02303127.1:0-61902 GCA_007258455.2 Sequoia sempervirens
GAGAACAAACGGAGACCATTTAATATACATGCAGAGCAAATTAGGGTTTCTAGCTTCGGGGCCTAAAAAGAGGGGTAAAAAGGAAAAATTTTCAAAAACTGGTGTAAACCACCGCGATCAGTATCCTTCAAGCTATCTGCTGGTAAAATTTGAGATCAAATGGAGCACTTACTATTTATATTAAGTCAGTTTGGAAATAGGCTAAAAATAGCACATCAATTGCATGCACTAATGTCAACAGTAAGGTCACGTGGTGAGGAGCGCGTCATTCAAATTTCAAGTCAGTCGGAGCAGTCGAGCTATCAAAAGCAGGCAGTTACTATTTATAGTAAATCACCTCCAGAAATATGCTATTTTTAGCAAGTCAGCTTAGAGTAGCAGTGTGAATGGGTTGACATGAGGATCCAGTGTTCAAAATTTCAAATCGACCCGAGCTTCTGAAGTGTGAAAATTGAGAGACTTACTATTTATAGTAAGGCATGGGAAGCTGGCAGAGGAAGGTAAAAAAATGTCTAAGTCTAAGTTTCATCCTGTAGCCTAATTCAAATGCGCCCTCATCCAGTTGGAAGGTGATAAAATTTTTCTAAGTGATGAAGATATCCTGCTCATGCCTCCATATGCGCCCAACTTGCCTGGGGAATGTGAAGAAAATATTCTAAGTTAAAATTTCATCCACCTCCCCATGCCAAATGTGCCCAAGGAGAAATAAGTTGGTGAAAAATATTCTAAGGCATTGTTAAATCTTCCTGCCACCTCCAAATGCGCCCAACAAGTATTCAAGGTGTTTGAAAAAGTTTCTAACATGTTTCATCCTTCAGCCATGCCAAAATGCGCCCACATGCAAGCTAGTAGCATTCAAAAAATTTCTAAGTATGAAATTCATCCTCCTAGAGGCATCAAATGCGCCCATATTAAGAGGAATTCAAAGGAGTCAAAGATGTTAATCCTCCACACATGATAAAATGCGCCCTCAAGGAAAAGCTGGTGAAAGTTCAAAATTTTTCTAAGTATGAAGTTTATCCTCCTCCTATGGAAAAATGCGCCCAAGTTCACAAGAGAAGTCAACAAGTCAAAACACGTTGGGAGTTTCATCCTCCTCCTATAGCAAAATGCGCCCAAATGGGGCCATGTCAAGACAAAAATAAAGAAGTTGAAGAGTCATCCTTCTCATATGCTAAAATGCGCCCATGACTCAAAGCAAGTTTGAAAAATTCAAAGTCAAAATTTTCATCCTTCATGAGGAGTAAAATGCGCCCAACCATGCTAAGAAGAGGACAAAAGGATTGAATTTCTTCTCTCTCCTTTGAATGTGACCATGCAAGAAGAGAAACCAAGGCGTGGTGAAGTTGTTATTCACCTTCAAGTGGGATATGCGCCAAGTACAAGATGATAATTGCTAAGGCGTGGGAAAGTGAAGTATGCTAGGTGTGGTAAAGTTAAATTTTCCCCTTCAAGTGAGAAGTGCGCCTAGACTTGAAAATTGATATTGCTAAGTGGTGGAGATAATATGCTTGGCGTTGAAATTTAAAGTGTCCTCTTCAAACATAAAATATGCCTAACGTCATGGAGATGAATATACTAGGCGTTGGTTTTAAAAATATTCTCCATGACATACAAGTGTGATCAAGGCATTAAAATTTTCCAAGTGAATTGATAAAAAAATTTCTCACCACAGGAAGATGATCGAAGATGTAATAAAAAAATTTCTAAGGCAAAAAAATGGAGTAAAAATGCCTAAGTCTGGCGAAGTGATGAAAATTTCTTAAGCCATGAATGGATTACCCGTGAAGAAATCCAATGATGCAGCTGCACAAGGTCAACAAAAATATTTCTCAAGTCAGAGCAATAGGATTTTCATAGATATGAAGAACGGAATCAAATTTGTTAATTTTTTTTTTTTTTTTCCAAGGTGCAAAATTCAAGAAAATTAAATGAACCCGTTCGTTGTGCACCCATGAGTTCGACACGTTCTGAAAGAAATTTTCTTCTGGGTATCGAAGATTATCGATGAGGAATGGATTTTAAGGTCTTCCACAGCTGGCCAAGGATTCTAGGATAAAGATTTCAAATGGGCACCAGGTTGATGAATTTTCCTAAGGGAAATTTTAAAATTTTCTAAGGAAAATGTGAAGAAAATGTGTTTTCAAGGTAAAATCCTCTAGACAATGAATTTGAAAATGATCACCTAGATGATTTTTGATCGAGTTTCTGATGAAAGCTTTTCTTTCTCGAGCCTGAGTTGGATGAAATATCAGAGTGAAGTACGCCAGGCAGAATACAAGATGGGTTGGAAAATTGGCCAAGGCATGAAGAATTTGAACGCAAAGTTGGCTACGGAAAGGCGATGAGCGCTTGGAAGTTCAAGCGTGAAAATCAGGTAAGTAACGTGAATTTATATTATGAGGTGTTCTAATACTTTTCTCCTTGCTTGTTTGTAGGAGGAACGTCGAGACCGAACGGTGATGACTTGAGTGATGAAGAAAATACTCCGAGACTACATTTCAACCTCGAAAGAAGAAAAGTTGCGAAAAATGGCTAAGTGTTGAGACTTAGTATAACTCAAGTGACAAAGAAGAAGTTAAAGAACAATGTCAAGAAAGAATATTAGGAACAGTGTGAACGCATTTCAAGGCTGGAATCTTCTAGAAGATGGTGGCCATTAATGGCTCATTTATTACCCCACTCCTCTTGGTGGCAGTTTTTAGGGTGAATCTTGTTTAGGGCTGAGGTGGCACGATCTGGGCCATCCAACCGATTGTAATCTGAGCCGTCCATTGGACTTGGCCATCTATAAAAGGGGAAGTCCCCCTCATTTGTATCTCATTAGAATTAGAATTAGATCAGAGTTAGGATAGCAGAGAAGGAGTAGAGAGAAATTGATAGAGTAGAAAGTAAAGTAGTTTAGATTGAAAAGGAAGGAAAGTCTTCCCTTTGGATAATTTGTAAGAAGTTGTCATGTATGCTTTCATAATAAAATAATTTTCATTGATGGTGATTTCTTCTTTGTTATGAGTAGTTGTTGAGGCTTCTTCGTCCTTCTAATTCACGTAGCATCTTGAAGAAGCTTAAAGTAAAGTAGATTTCATTTCATACAAGTACTTAGTAATTGTGGAATGTGGTGCTCGATTTGAACAAGACTTCGCTTGTCCATACCACTAGCGGGCTCGCTGACTGTGAGTTTTCCTTGCGTGGTCAACTGGAATATTGTGAACTTAACTTCGATTATGGTCTATATGTCGGCATGCATTGTTGTGATGGTGTCTTCATGTTGAACTATGATTTGAATACCTTTGATCACTCCTCTGAAGATTGCACCAGTTTTGTAGAAGCTTTCCGAAGTGAGGCAAAGCAAAACCTGGTTGAAGTCTATAAGAATTGATCGCCATGTCCTACGCCTTAGAGTAGAACATAAACTTCTTAGGCCCTACACCCATTTAATTTCAGTTCATTTCTGGTTAGAATTAGGAAACTTGTGCTCACTTGCCAAATCATTTGAATTACATGAAAGCCCTTAGTCCACTGTCTGCTGTCAACTGTCGAACAATTACGTAAGTCCCCTTGAAATACCAGCAAAATCACATCAAGCCAACTGAGACTATTCGCACTTAAGGAACGTTGGAGTTAAATGTATGATCTATCTCGCAATCTTAGCATGCAGGAAACTTTATTCAAGAGAGGATAGAGTAGTCATTGGCAACTTTATTCTGTGTTGGTGTAGTCGCAAAAACCACATCAACAGGTCCTTTAGATTTTATCTTCTTATTATCTCCAGGATAATAACTCGAATCAAGATAGTGTGTAGGAGTTTCCCATATATTCTGAATGATTAATTCATCATCATGTTCCTACACTTTTGTTCTTCCTCAAGCTTTCTACTCTCGAGAATAGGCTTCCTCAGAGATTGGCGCTTTCTGTCGCCATATGTGAAATATCGGGATCCTTGGTATTCTGGTGGATACAAGCTCCTCTACATATAACTTCTCAGAATGTGTAGTCCAATCTGGATATGATTCTCTCTATGATTCAAGTTTAGCTGACTGTCCATACCCAAACTCTGCATCGCAATCTTCTTCTCCTACAATCACAAATTCCACTCATTAAATCCCTTTAAAAAACATTTATAACAAATCTCATGTAAATAAAACCATCATTAATTTTGTTATCATATAAATCCATCATAAATAACACGCTTTCTGAAAAGCACAAATTCTTGCGTAATTATCCTTTATATACTGGATTACTAGACTATCAGACTTCTTGGATAATCTTAAGATTTTAAAACTTTACTTTGCATCATTACCTAGTACCTAGTATTCAGCTTTACCCATGAATTTTCCCGAACTTCAGTGTTACCGGACGTCGACTATCGGACCGGAACACTTTGCTCAACATTTACATTACCTTTTTCCTTTTTATCATTCTCGATTCCCAGTATCCAATACCCAGAACACTACATTACAAAGTACACTCTTTCTTTAAATATTTCTCTTTCCTGTTTACTTCCAGTGATCTTTTCAACTAGCTAGCACCTGCCATAAGCTTTAATTTTCACTTAGGTCCCCGAGTCTTACAGTCTTCGAGCGTGTTGTGAGACCACACAACTTGCAACCAATAAAACCAAATTTAAACCAAAACTTGAGATAAAATCACCAATTGTAAATTATAATTTATGCATATTTTAAAACAATAACTTTTACCTTTACCTAGATTCTAACATAAAAACAATAAAATTCCTTTGGAAATATCCGTGTGTGCTTTGATTAATTCCAGTCTCTAGAACTTAGTTCAAAAAATCAATTCATTGACATTGAACTACATAATATGGTAATCCTCCAAAGCCAACCAAGGATAAAGCCTTGCTGCTAGTCAAGCATCCATAGCCCTAACAAGCTTATATTTGTGATTCCCCCAAACATAGCTCGACTGCCAGCCAGGTGTCTATAGCCCCAGTAGAGATATTTGTATAGCCTAAAGAGTTGATTTTTTTTTTTGGTATCTTTCGATATTTCATTAATAACTCATTTTTATTTTTTGATATTTCATTGATGGCTCATTTCAACTTGCAAGCAATGAAACCCACTATTAGGTTGGAAATTATAGTGGTAGCGAAAGTTACCTTTTGATTTTTTATTCAATGCAAATTCATTCATCATTTCACTACTTCCCAACAAGTCATTTAATAATTCCCTGTTGGTGTGTATTTCCGGCTAAACCTTACCACTTTTATGCCAAATCCTAGCTAACTACAACTCGCTATATGTTAGAAGATATACATAAATTAAAATTTAGCAACAAACAATTTAATCACCAAATTTAAATCTAAATTTAGAACCATTAGTTACCACCCTTTTTTGATTAAATTTTATGGCAACTACTAAATACTTGGCTAGCAATTCTGATTTGATGGTGCTGCACCACATTAATGGATCGAAAATGTCATGATGACACTAAAACATGATCACATTATTCTACATTAAATTTGCAAGCCTCAATGCGCACAAATTATCTCTTTCAAATTTCCCAAGTGATGATGTGTGTTGCCACACCGGCTTAATTTTCCTTTCTACTTCACACACATAAGCACCTTCATGATTAATATGGCTTAATAAAAACACAATGAAATGACCACCTTTAATGTCAAAATCTTTAACTTGCTTGATTCACAATCTTCGCATTGGGCGAATTTGAAGCAAATTGTCACCAATTGTGTGTAAAAATTAATTTGATTTAACTTTCTGCTCTAGAGAAACTCATTCAGTTGCCACCTTTCTTACAATTTCCAAGACTTTAATCTAGGAAACTATGTACCGTAACCTCCTCATGGTTTTTTATAAATTCTACAATTCTCTCGAATTCTTCACACTTCTTACTTTTCCTTTTTTTGTTTTTGCATTTTATGTTGTCTGCTAGTGCTTTCTTGCTTCTAGGTCATGGATGCTCCCAATTTCCTGACTTGATCTCGCCGCCAAAATGTTTTATTGTGTTGAATCATGACTCAAAGGCTTCAAAAAGTTTTCTTCATTTGGAATACCAGTTTTACTATGCCAAACTTGTTCTTAGTACTTAGGGAAAATATGTGGAATCCAACTGATACCATGGTTCTATTCCAACTTGGATTCTCACTTCGTAGCATCACTCCTAGATATTGGGCTTCCTATTGAAGATGTTCAATCGACTACAAATTTGATAGTGCGGCCTGAATATTTGGAGAATCTGGATATTACTCTATTTGTTGCAGATCCGACCATTGACATTCCTTCCATGGATCATATTCCTCGGTTCCTGGAACATGGGAAAGTGGTTCCACTCTGGCCTTTCCTTTCTGACCTCTATATTCTTGATTTTCAAGCTCACTGGGAAATTTCCTATGTAGGGTATTTAGCCCTTATGGACGAGGCATCCCAGATTGACTGAATGGCTACTCCTATCTACAGCTCAGTGACCTCTTTTTGCTTTTTGATCTTTTGCAGCAAGAATTTCGATACTTCCATGTATATATGTGATACACACACACACATATCTATATATATATATATATTTGTCGTACATTTTAAAGTGTGTATTTACTATGTATAGTTTCATCATTTTACATTTCACAACACATTGTTACAAATGTTTGAATTAATTCTCATGTGTATGATAAGTTAAGCAGAATTTGCTAATGCAAAGGGCCGAATAGAAAAGAAAGAAGAAAAACAAAAGAAAAGAAAATGAAAACAAAATAAAACAAAACCCTAGACAAAAATCAAACTAACCCTAACCAACCAAAACTCTAGTCTAACAAATCACTAACCCTAACAAAACAATTTATTTTAATTTCAATGACTATTTCCATTGTTATTTTAGTATGAATTACAACAGGCTTATCCTTGAACTCATTCAAACAAATTTCAAATTTCCTACTGTAGCAATGAATTTTTTTAAATTTTTTGTGTTTAACAAATGTAAATTCAAAGTTGTACTTACCAATGACTTGGCTCATATGTATTAAAATGACCTCATTAAAGGTCGACCACACTTCTTCTGATTAAGCAATACTCTACCTTCATCCAGCCTTGGTTCATGGTTTCCCTCTTCACTCTACTCAATTCTGTGAACAACTATGTCCATTTCTTGATTTTCTTCTCCTTTGAAAGTTTTCATGTCTTTGGTCGTTTCTTCACTTTGAACTTTGTTAGACCAAGCAATACCACAATTTATATTGTTATCAGAGAGACAAAAAATAAAAAATTTGATACTCTGTATCCTACATAAAATTAAGAAAATTTCCTTTTTTAGCTTGTGACTTTTCAATTTGGAACGGAAAACACGTGTCTCCCGCTCGATTTTCCCATTCCTTCTCGTCACTTATGTTTTCCACGTATAAAGATAATGATGACTCATCAATGTCATTTCCTTGTTTTTGTTGTGATGCTTTTGAATCTCGACATTCTCGCCTATCTTCCTACAAAACGTTAAGACTTTCTTTATAACAATTGCAGTTATCGAACTGTTTTGATATATTAGTTAAATTTTTAACATTTTCAATTCCACTAGGGTTATACTCTTTTCTCGTTAACAGTCCCTTATTCTATCAGTTCAAACTTCTTCTATTAATGGAATCACCTTACATGTAGCCAAACTTACCCTAGTTAAAAAAAATAACAATCTAGTTCACCGTGATCAGTTGTATCATGAATTCTACACTCGGTGACTCTACCAAAAGTGAATAAACTCAAAGGATGTAATTTATGGTTAAGGATTTTCTAGAGTTTTTCAACTTCCATTTTGAAATACCAACCTGCACTAGACTTTCGCCTTAGAAGCTATCTCTTAAACTCATAACTAATATAAATTTTGCGCCACCCTCCTTCTAGCGCCAGTTCCTATTGACGATAATGCCACTCGCAATAATAGTGTAGATAAATTCCTCACAGGAAGACTGTGAAGAACCTATCTTTACTTGAAAGAATGAACTAGGGCAACCAAAGGGGTCCATGTTATAGAAAAAAGGTTGACTTAGCTTAATCCCAAGGCTCCGGTAGTCAAGTCTTGACCATAAGGTTCACTTCAGGGTATGATGTGATATTGATGTTAATCTCAAGGGGTCTATGGTTGATCAGAATTATAAACATTCAGTACCAAGCTTCCCGCTCAATCATAAAATAATACCATGAAATTAAAAGATTTACAATAATATTTCATGAACATCAACAATTTTTGCTATCACTCAAGTAGATTTAGCTTTAAGCATTCAACAATTTCATAAGAAATGAAATATTTTCAATAATTTCTATTCATTCATCTATTTTTTGAAACATTTTCAAGAATTTAAACATCTAATCTAAAATAAAACATAAAAAATATTGAAAATTAAAATTTCTCCCAATTATTCTCCATGCATGCCCCAAGAGTTAATCAAATCAAAGAAAACTGCTTTATACTTCACCAGATTGCTTCAAAGCTACAATATAAAACGGTACGAGCTCTTAAAGAAGGGGTTTTAGTTTTGACACCGAGTAGGTTTTACATACACCCTAAAACGGTTCAACACGCAGTCTTATTTAGTTGAATTAAAAAAACTAGCTAAAAAAAATTCCTAAGACAGGTAGCTATCAAACTGGCTTCAATATTGATTAAATTCAATGTGCATACAAGTTTTTAGTCTATAATGATTCAAAAAATATCAAAAAAGAAAAGAACTTAAAGAATTTTTGGCTCTTGCAACGTCCACAAATTCTGAACTTAACTTAAAAAAGGATATCCCTTGGACTTTTATAGAAGTAAGACAAAGGTAAGATAATAAAAATACATGAGAGGAAATCCAAGGGACAAGTCACAACAAGGCATGTGGAATGTGGTGACTGGAAAGAGAATTACAAATTAAGTCAACAAAGGTCAACCTTCATCTGCACGTTGTAGTCCTTCAGGTGTTATCTTCTTATTATCGCTAGGATAATAACTTGAATCAGGATACTGTGTAGGAGTTTACCATATATTCAAAACAATTAATTCATCATCATGTTCCTACAACTTTTTTCTACCTCAGGCTTTCTACTCTCGAGAATAGGCTTCCTTAGAGATTGGCGCTTTTTGTTGCCATATGTGAAATACTGGGATCCCTGGTATTCCAGTGATTCAAGATCCTTTACATATAACTTCTCAAAATATGCGGCTTGATCTAAATATGATTCTATCTGTGATTCAAGTTTTCCTGACTGTCCATAGCTGAACTCTGCATTGCAATATGCTTCTCGTGTAATCACAAATTCCACTCAATAAATCCCTTTACAAAAACATTTATAAAAAATCTCATGTAAATCAAACCATCATTAAATTTATCTTTTAAATCCATCATAATTAACACACTTTCCGAAAAGCACAACTTCTTGCGTAATTATCCTTTATACATCAGATTACCGAACTATCGGACTTCTTGGATAACCTTAAGATTTTAAAACTTTACTTTGCATCATTACCTAGTACCCAATACTGGTATTCAGCTTTACCCATGAATTTCCCCATACTTTGGTTTTACCAGAACTTCCATTTTTGCCGGACCTTGACTATCAAACAAGACCACTTTGCTCAACATTTACATTACATTTTTCCTTTTTCACATTCCCAGTTCTTTGTATCTGGTACCCGGAACACTACAGTACAAAGTACTCTTTCTTTAAAGATTTCTCTTTGCTCTTTACTTTTGGTGATCTTTTCAACTAGCCAACACCTTCCATAAGACTTAATTTTCACTTGGGTCCTTAAGTCTTACAATCTTGGGGCGTGTTGTGAGACCACACAATAGGTATCAGAGCTTGGTTCCTTCAATTGACTTGATCGTTCAGGTAAATATTGAAGGTTCAACACATGGTTACAAAGAAGTTGTTGGAAGAATGAAGAAGAATGACTAACTATACAGTTTAGTGTTGTCATTGGTGTCACCATGTTATATGGGTAGTTGACTACAAGACTAACTTATTGTTTGATCTGGTATTTTGGTCTGGTATCTAAACTAGTATATAGTTTACATCCTCTAGTATTTTGGGTCCGCAATCCTCCGCAGTCGATAGTTTTTGCTTGTGCTTTTGGGAAATAGTTTATGGATATTCAAACTATGTATGATTGGCATCTCTCATGCTCAGGTGCTCGTATGGTGTATTGACATTATTCTATTATTTCTTTTTGCTATTAGGTCTATCTTTGGCTAACCTAATCAATAGATGATGTTAATTTTATCTTCTGAATATATGTGTGACCTATCTTAGGTCTATGCCAATATGATGTAGTGTGCTAATCATTTGAATTCTCTTTAGAAAGATTTTGTGAAAGCTTGAAGCCGACAGTTGGTATTTTTTATGAATAAGAGTTGCATCTAATTGGGCCAACCTAATTGATGCTTGTGGATCAATTAGATATATATGCCAGATAGTTTTGAAGATTGAAGCAAGGAAGAGAGCAAAGAATGACATTGATGTGAATGTGAAGAAGTGTGAAACTGATGAAGTGTACATCAAGTCAGTCTATTGAGCATTATTGGAACTATATCAACACTTGTTAGGTACACTCTCATCAGTTCATTTCAGCTGTGTAGCTAGTTTTTTCTTGTAATCCTTTTTGTAGGCAGTGAGCCTCCTCATGTAAGCAATGAGCCTTTGTATTCAAGAAGTGAGCCCTTGGTAGTGAGCCTCTTGTTTTCGGTTTTTCTATTACTTTATATTGTGAGTTAATCCTCACCGTGCTTTTTCCCTTATTGGGTTTTCCATTTCAAATCTAGTGTTCATTATGTTTATTTTTCTTTCTATTATATGCATTTCATGTTCATACTTAATAACATAATAATGTGGTTGTGAAGTTGATAAGTGTTTGAAGTTTTGTGATTGAATTTGGTCACAACCGATTCACTCCCCCCTCTCAGTTTTCTTTTTCCTTTTAACAATTGGTATTAGTTTTGGTTCCTTGGTGAAAAGCTTAACCGCTTGAAGAAGATCCTGAAGGTTGATCAAATGGATGATAAAGAAGAGCTTTGAGCTACACTTGAAGATATTGATAAAGCTAAAACTGAAAACAGAGATCTGAAAGAAAATCTTGAAGATGCAAATGAATGTGCCTGGAAATTAAAAGAGAAATTGAAGAAATTTAAAGAAAGACATAGAGAAGTGAGTGAGTAGCTGAAACAAGAGATCATCAGATTGAAAGTGCTAGTGGAAGAGAAGAATAGAATTGAAGAATGTCTAAATACAATGGTGCAGAGAAAGACTGATGAATACACTAGGATTGAACAAGAAGTGGTGAATCTGAAAGTAGATCTGGAGAAAGCAAAACTCTGTGAAAATAATTTCAAATCTAGCTCTGGTAAGCTTGATGAGTTGATTGCTAGATAGAAACCAAGTAAAGACAAAGTTGGCAAGGGAAATGAAATGGGTGAAAGCTCAAAGGATAATCAAAAGACTCTAGACAAAGGGAAGTGGAAAAGAAATTCAAGAATTTTTTCTAGAAGACCACCTGTGAGACAACCTAATGCACAAAGGTATCCATCTTTCAATGGTTTTTGTTTTTCATGTAACAAATTTGGTCATAGGGCAACCGAGTGTAGAAGTAAAATGAATCAATTTTCTGGACAACGTTTTTCATGAAAGAAATTTGGACATAAAGATACTGAATGTAGATCTCATGTGAGAATGATTAGTCAAGTGATGATGAATAGGTTTAGTGGAGGCAGAATGAATCAATCCTTTAATGGATACAACTATACTTGTAACAAGTTTGGACACAAAGAAAATCAATGTAGATCAATCGTTAATGGAGGTTAGAAAAATCAAAAAAGTGTTTTCTGCTATAATTGTAACAAACTTGAACATATATCAAAAGTTTGTAGAAGTAAGAAGGGAAAGCAGTTTGCTCCAGTAGAGAAGAACGAGCTAGTGAAGAAAATTGACAAATATGAGGTGAAGCAAGAGATGAATAAGATATGGAAAAAGAAAGAAGAAGAGCTAGAGACAAAAGATGCGTCTATGCCCTCATCTGATACAAACAACTGGGAATTGGACCTAGCATGGTCTTAGGGGGAGCATTAACATAAAACTATACAAGCCCATTTGGTGTATGGTGTGTCAGATGTTGGCACGAGGATATATTGTAAATAATGAGTAAACAAAAGTTATAGAAAAGAAACCGGAAGAAAAATTGTAGGAATGATCTTTTGTGGATCGATTTAGGGTTTACAATGCAAACAAAACAAGGTTTTTTATCAGCTTTTTGAAGTTTTCCACATTTAGTGCAAATTAGGGAAAATCGATGGTGTTTAATTCTAAATTTAAAAGTCTTCTTGATCACTTGTGCACTTGAAGAAGTTTGAAAAATGACTTGGAGCAATCCTGAAGCGATCTCGAAGCAATTTGAAGCAATTATGAGAATAATTAAAAATAATTAAGAGTTATTTCTCAGTTTACAAAGGGGAAGAAGGGAAAAAGAAGACGTTTTCAATTGAACAATAACGAATTCAAGAAATATAAGCACGATGATAGATAGAGGATTGAGGGGAAATATTCCACTAAAACTGAAGGGTGAAAGGAAAGCTAAGGTCTGCAACTAACTCTCCTAAGGTCAAAACCTCAGGGAAGAATGTAAAGGTGACTTTAAATTTTCAATTATAGTCCAATTAAGATACACTTGAAAGAAATAAAAGAAACAAAAAAATGAACATATACAAATGAACACTAGATTTATGTGGGAAAACCCTTACGGGAGAAAAACCCACCACACCAAGAAAAGCCTCTTTGTATTACAGTAATGAAATTACATACAGAGATCAGACTTATCTCTCTGATGTCAATTTACAACAACAGATTCAAAATAAACCTTGTACAAAACATCTCATTTACAAGACACTCTCAATTGAATTCACACTGATCACACACTGACCCGTTCACACCACTATTTTTCAAAACCGATCATCATCTTCAATTCCTTAGTATATCCATGTTGCTCATGGTCTATTGATCTTCCTCACAGAAACGGTAACAATAGTCCAACTGCTAACGGTTCCCATTCTGCTTCTCTGATTGGTTGAAGACACACCATGTAAGACAGTCTTCCAATCGGTCAAAAAATGTTCAAACAGTATTCGCATGTCGGTGAGACACTAACCATGTCTCCCCAATGCCACAAACCCAACTGTCGATAACGGCCAGAGTCATCACCTTCAGCAAGAGGTTACACCGAGTTCAAAAGTTGTCGCTCAGACTCACCCTTGTCGCTAAGACATCATATCGATATCCATTTTAGAAGCATCGGCTAGACCATCGCTATCGGTGAGAGGTCATACCGAACGCAAATACAACTTGTCAAGCTCTATCAGAAAGAGTTCTCCTATCGCCAAGAGTCTCATAGATCTTTATGTCATACTGATATTAATCGAGCAAAGCTGTCGGCGAGACAAACCATATCAATAAGACTTCATACTGACAATAAACACATGTAGCGCTATCGGCAAGACTACCACTATCGGTAAGATATCATACCAAACACAGAACAGTCGGAGAGACTACCGCTTTTGCCAAGAGGTCACACCGAAGCAATATACCCATTGGTGAGAGAAACGCTAATGCTAGGAGGTCATACTGATGTTCATACCCATCGGTGAGACTTACATCCATCACCAAGAGTTCTTACTGAGCCTCCATGCCTCTCCCTGATGACTCCGAGTGTAACGATGTCGGTGAGACATATCTTGTCGGGATGAGTCATTCTGAATGATCAAGTCTCTCCCCAATAACCATTAGACACCAAACCGTCGGCAAGAGATCTACTCGGGCAGAAGGAGATCAGAAACTCACAACGATGGAAATGTCACAGTGATAACACCAGTCGGCAAGACAACACCAATGTCTCGGTGACATGAGCATTCCACAAGGTTACACAACTGCTAGTCGGCCAGACAGTAAGAATGTCACACCGAATTTTCTCTTACAGGAGTTTACATGCCAGTGAGATTGAGGCATGTTTTCCAACAATCTCCCACTTGATGAAGATCTTACTGACACCTCCAGAGCACAACAAAACTACTGAAATTCATGGGCACTTAGGCCCATCGAACTGGCACACCACCTAAACTTGTCTATGCTTACTGGCTGTGTCAATGCATCTGCAACATTCTCTAGATTATCCACTTTTCTAAAGAGACCTTTCCATCCTCCACCATATGTCGTACAAAATGATACTATACATCTATATGTTTCATCCTGGCATGGAAAATAGGATTATTTTCCAAACAAATAGCACTCTGATTGTCACAGTAAATTGTTATTTTCCTTGCATCAAACCCAATGTTAGAACACAAATGTTTTAACGAGATTGCTTCTTTACAGGCGTGTGTTGCTGCCATGTATTCTACCTCTGTAGTGGACAAAGCGACTATAGCCCACTGCTTACTCATCCAACTCACCGCACCAGCATTCATCATGAAAATGTATCCACTGGTGGATCTTCTACTGTCAATGTCCCCTGCCCAATCAGAATCCACATAGCCTCGAATGCTGAGAGTCCTTTGTGATTCAACCAAGTTTCCATGGTAACACAATGCATATTCAAAAGTGCCTTTCAGATATCTAAACACTCTCTTCACAGCAACCCAATGTGTCCTTCCAGGATTAGCCATAAACCGAATAAGTACTCCCACTGCTTGGGAAATGTATGGCCTTGTATAGACCATTGCATACATTAGACTGCCAACCGCACTAGCATAATGCACACTGGTCATGTCCTCCATCTCAATAGGAGATGTTGGAATGTCTTCAATAGATAGCTTCGTTCCCTGCAAAACTAGAACAACTAGCTGCTTGCAATTAGTCATACAAAATCTCTCTAGAACAGTTTTAATATACTTACTCTGACTGAGCCAAAGTTTTCTACTATTCCTGTCTGTGGTTATTTCCATTCCCAGAATATACCTAGCTGCACCAAGATCTTTCATTTTGAAATTTCCAGACAACTGATACTTAAGATCAGAAATCATTAACTTACTATTGCCTATGAACATCATATCATCAACATAGAGAGCAATAATAAGAACTCGATCACTTTCAGCTTTGTAATACACACAATGATAATTTTGATCTTACAAATCCCAATGAAAAAACAAAAGTGTCAAACTTCTAGTACCACATTCTAGGAGACTGCTTTAATCCATATAGAGATTTCTTCAACTTGCAAACCAGTTTTTTTTTACCTTTCTCTACAAAGTGCTTAGGCTGGGACATATAAATCTCTTCTTCAAGATCACCATGAAGAAATGTTGTCTTCACATCCATCTTCAACCTCTAAGTCATACACTGCTGCAATGACAAAATAAATCTGATAGATGTCACAGCTAGAGGGGAAATTTTTTCTCCATAATCAATTCCCTCTACCTGAGAATACCCTTTTGCAACCAACCTCGCCTTGTACTTTTCCACACGCCATCCAGACCAATTTTCTTTTTAAATACCCATTTACAGCAACAACTTTTCTGCCTTTAGGCAAGGGCACCAAACTCCAAGTATCATTCTTTTCTAATGATGTCATTTCTTCATTCATGGCTTCCAACCAAGAGTTTTGAATTAGACATTTTAAATGCCTCTTTCACAGTCCTAGGCTCATCAGTGCTAGAAATTAAGGCATAGGAACAAGTATAATCTATCAAAGAAAACCCATACCTATCAGGTTGCTTTCTTTCACGAGTTGACCTCCTCACTAGGCTGAGGCTGAGGTTGTTCTTCTTCTTCAAACTCTCAAAACTACTTGAACTCTCCTCAGTTTCAGGTACATTTTGAATTTTCAATTCCTCTTTATCTGGTGTCAAAGGAATTTCAACTACATCCTTGTTCTTTTCTGATTTTGTCTCTGACTGTAGATCCAAGGTAGAAGGCTTCAAATCACGAAAGATAACACTTCTGTTGTATAGAACCTTCTCCGTATCAGGATTCCAAAGTTTGTATCCTTTTATGCCAACACTATAACCAATGAAAATACATGTGTCAGCCATGTTTTCCAATTTAGATCTTTTTTCATACGAAACATGCGCATATGCCTCACAGCCAAAGACTCAAATGTGTCTTAGAGAGGGCTTCTTTCCAGACCATGCTTCCAAAGGTGTTTTCTCAACAAGAGCGGAATTCAAAAAATAGTTTATCAAGTAACATGATGTTGCAACTACCTCAGCCCAGAACTTCTCCTCCAAGCCAGCACTGCTCAGCATACTTCATGCTCTTTCCATCACTATCCTATTGAACCTTTCTACAACTCCATTTTGTTGCAGAGTGTAAGGTGTAGTTTTATGTCTTATAATCCATGATCTTTACAGTACCTCTCAAAATCATCAGAACAAAACTCACCACCATTTTCAGTCCTTAAACATTTTAATTTTCTTCCAGTTTGATTTTCTACAAGGTTCTTAAGTTCCTTAAACTGACTGAACACTTCTGATTTACTTTTCAAAAAATAAACAAATGCTCTTCTTAAATAATCATCAATGAACAATACATAGTACCTTGACTTAGACAAAGAAGGAACATTCATTGGACCAAAAACATCAGAATGTATATCATCAAGCAAACCAGAAGATTTGTGAGGACCAAAATAAAAAGAAACACGGTGTTGTTTACCATATATACAATGTTCGCAAAATTTGAATTCGAGGTTACAATCATCAAGCCCCTGAACCAAGTTTTTCTTCTTCAAGGTTTTTAAACCTTTCTCTCCAATGTGGCCTAGCCTATGATGACAGAGCATATTCTTTTCTGCTGGAAGTTTAACTTCCATAGAGTTTACACTATCAGGAACTTTTTTCTCTTTTTCCCCATGAGTAGCTTTCTGTGACTGTGCAAAGACACTATTGCATTGCACAACATGTGCATCTAGCTTATACAAGGTACCAATACGAGCACCCCTTGCTAACACCATAGAGCCTCTAGTCATCTTGTAGCAATTTCCATAGAATATGACTTGCACTCCAATATCATTCAACTTACTTACAGAAAGTAAATTTTGAGCCAGACCTAGTATATGAATTACATCATTGATTCACTTCACTCTTCCATCAGGGAATTGAATCCTGACTCTTCCACGACCAACTATTTCAAAAGATGAATCACTTGCCAATTACACCTTTCCACCATCGTAATTTTCATACTTCATGAACTAGTCTCTATGAGATGTCATGTGGAAAGATGCTTCAAAATCAATCAACCAAACATCATCTAATGCCTATGTAGCCAAGGCTGCAATGGAGGCGTCTACATCACTCTGAGAAGAATCATTGTCGGAAGAATTTTTCTTCTTCTTTTTCTCCTCTTTGCAATCCTTTTGGACATGACCAGGTTTCCAACAATTCCAGCACTTGACCTTGGACTTCTTTCCAGGAGACTTTGATCTCCTTTCTAATTTGGATTTGGACTTCTTGTCCTTATTCTTTCCTTTTTTTTTCGATCTGCCTCTAACAGCAAGAGCCTCCTTCGCCATCTCAGAAGATTTCCTTCTCATTTCTTCTGATAACAAAGAAGCAACATCTTCCATCTTAAAAGTGGATGTCGTACTCCCAATAGCCATCACCAGGTGATCCCAAGAATATGGAAAATAACATAATAACAGCATACAATGATCTTCTTCATCAATCTTCACACCCATAGATGCTAACTGAGCAATCAACATGTTGAAAGCGTTCAAATGATCAGCAACAGATCCTTCTTCCTGCATTCTCAAAGTGTATAACTTCTTCCTCAAAAACAATTTATTCACCAAAGAATTTCCCTGATAAATAGCTTCCAGTCTTTTCCACAAGGAAGATGCAGTCTTTTCTTCATGAACATTCAGAAGAACAGAGTCTACTAAATAAAGCGTTATCAACCCCTTTGATTTTCTATCTGCAAGGTCCCAATCCTCTTGCTTTATGCCTGTAGGCTTCGTTCCAGACACAACAAGCCACAGATCACGTTCAACCAATAGATCCTCCATTTTGAGTTTCCACAACTCAAAAATTGCTGCCATTGAATATCTCAATTTCAATCTTTCCTGACATGCTCGCCATCTTAACCTATAATTCGAATTACAAAACTTCTACAAGACTCCCACTAAAACAAAATTGACACAAAAATCCAATGTACCCACAAGGATAACACAATTGGCCAGGCTCTGATACCACTTGAAAGGAAAGCTAAGGTGCAGAACTAACTCTCCTAACATCAAAACCTCAAGGAAGAATGTAGAGGTGACTTTAAATTTTCAATTACAGTCCAATTAAGATACACTTGAAAGAAATAACAGAAATAGAAAAATGAACATACACAGATGAACACCAGATTTACGTGGGAAAACCCTTACGGGAGAAAAACCCACCACACCAAGAAAAGCCTCTTTGTATTACAGTAATGAAATTACATACAAAGATTAGACTTATCTCTCTGACGTCAATTTATAGCAGTAGATTCAAAATCAACCTTGTATAGAACATCTCATTTACAAGACACTCTCAATTGAATTCACACTGATCACACATTGACCCGTTCACACCACTATTTTTTTCAGAACCGATCATCATCTTCAATTCTTGAGTATATCCATCTCCCTCATGGTTTGTTGATCTTCCTCACAAAAACGGTCACAACAGTCCAACTACTAGCGGTTCTCATTATGCTTCTCTGATTGGTTGAAGACACACCATGTAAGACAGTCTTCCAAATGGTCAAAAAATGTTCAAACAATATTCGCATGTCAGTGAGACACTAACCGTGTCTCCCTAATGCCACAAAGCCCAACTGTTGATATCGGCCAGAGTCATCACCTTCGGCAAAAGGTTACACCGAGTTCAAAAGTTGTCACCCAGACTCACCCTTGTCTCTAAGTCATCATACCAATATCCATTGTAGAAGCATCGGCCAGACCATCGCTATCGGCGAGAGGTCATACCAAACACAAATACATCTTGTGAAGCTCTATCGACAAGAGTTCTCCTATCGCCAAGAGTCTCATAGATCTTTATGTCATACCGATATTCACCTAGCAAAGCTTTCGGTGAGACAAGCCATATCAATAAGACTTCATACTGACAATAAACACATATAGCGCTATCGGCAAGACTACCGCTATCGGTAAGACATCATACCGAACACAGAATAGTCAGAGAGACAACCGCTTTTGCCAAGAGGTCACACTGAAGCAATATACCCATTGGCGAGAGAAACGCTATCGCCAGGAGGTCATACCGATGTTCATACCCATTGGTGAAACTTACATCCGTCGCCAAGAGTTTTTACCGAGCCTCCATGCCTCTCCCCGATGATTCTTAGTGTAACGATGTCGGCGAGAAATATCTTGTCGGGATGAGTCATTCCGAACGATCAAGTCTCTCCCCGATAACCATTTCACACCAAACCGTCGGCAAGAGATCTGATCGGATGGAAGGAGATGGGAAACTCGTAGCGATGGAAATGTCACAGCGATAACACCAGTCGGCAAGACAGCAGCAATGTCTCAATGACATGAGCATTCCACAAGGTTACACAACTGCTAGTTGGCCAGACAGTAAGAATGTCACACCGACTTTACTCTTATAGGAGTTTACATGCCAGTAAGATTGAGGCACATTTTCCAACAATCTCCCACTTGACGAAGATCTTATTGACACCTCCAAAGCACAACAAAACTTCTAAAATTCATGGGCACTTAGACCCATCAAACTGGCACACCACCTGAACTTGTATGCGCTCACTGGCTTCGTTAATGCATCTGCAACATTCTCCAGAGTATCCACTTTTTCTAAAGAGACCTTTCCATCCTCCACCATATCTCGTACAAAATGATATTGTACATCTATATGTTTCATCCTGGCATGGAAAGTAGGATTCTTTGCCAAAAAAATAGCACTCTAACTTTCACAGTAAATTGTTATTTTCCCTACATCAAACCCAATGTTAGAACACAAACATTTTAACCAGATTGCTTCTTTACAGGTGTGTGTTGCTGCCATGTATTCTGCCTCTGTAGTGGAAAAAGCGACTATAGTCTGCCGCTTACTCATCCAACTCACCGCACCACCATTCATCATGAAAATGTATCCACTGGTGGATCTTCTACTGTCAATGTCCCCTACCCAATTAGAATCCACATAGCCTCGAATGCTGAGAGTCCTTTGTGATTCAACGAAGTTTCCATTGTAACATAATGCATATTCTAAAGTGCCCTTCAGATATCTAAACACTCTCTTCACAGCAACCCAATGTGTCCTTCCAGGATTAGCCATAAACCGACTAAGTACTCCCACTGCTTGGGCAATGTTTGGCCTTGTACAGACCATTGCATACATTAGACTGCCAACCGCACTAGCATAAGGCACACTGGTCATGTCCTCCATCTCAATAGGATATTTTGGACAGTCTTCAACAAGTAGCTTCGTTCCCTACAAAACTGGAACAACTAGCTGCTTGCAATCAGTCATACAAAATCTCTCTAGAACAGTCTTAATATACTTACTATGACTTAGCCAAAGTTTTCTTCTATTTCTGTCCTTGATTATTTCCATTCCAATATACCTAGCTACACCAAGATCTTTCATTTCGAACTTTGCAGACAAATGAGACTTAAGATTAGAAATCATTAACTTACTATTGCCTATGAACAACATATCATCGACATAGAGAGCAATAATAAGAACTCGATCACTTTTAGCTTTGTAATACACACAATGATCAGATTTTGATCTTACAAATCCCAATGACAAAAAAAAAGTGTCAAACTTTTGGAACCACATTCTAGGAGACTTATTGGAAGAATTCGATCATAGGAAGATGAAGGAAATGGAACTAGGGCTGAAGACAAATGAGGTGCAGCACATAAAAACCCTAGGTATGGATTTATGGGGAGAATTTCACTGGTTTATAGATAAAGAATCTATCTTGTTCTTGTTAAGTCAATTCAAGAACGACAACATTATGTTGGAAAAACCCTACCTAATCATGAAGGAGGCAATCAAAGCAATTACTAGTTTATGCAGTTTTGGGGACCTCCCTGGGAAGAAAACCATGAAATACAGAGATGTGGAGGAACTTACTGGTATTGAAAAAGACCCTTGAGCTTTATTGATAAATACTATTGGGGATTCTATTGTAAGGTATGTTGCGTACGACATTTCTTATAAAATCTATCTCAGAAATCGTGAAGGTTCGACTTCATATATTGTTGTATATCTTGCACACATGATGGATAAAGAAAACAAGTAGTTTGATTTGTGTATCCTATTGCTAGAAAACCTAATTGAGAATGTCAGAATGTCCTTGGTCGAGGGCTATCATTTTCGGTTTGGGTATTTGCTCATATGTTTGATATTTTACTTTCTGAGCTTGCTACCAAAAAGAGAAAATGTTGAGTGAGAATCCATGATTCCTAATGGAAAACAAGTCTATAGGTATTTGGAATTGATCGAGGAAAATTTAAGTGTTTTCAAAACCTATTTCGTATCCCTGAAGGCGAATTTGTGCTTCGATATGTCTGTGCTAAGTCAGTTTGAAGTGGGCTCCTCCTCCAGAAAGAAAGAATTGTAAGTTTCCATTGGTGAATCCTCTCCAGAATCTAAAAGGAGAAAAACTATCACAAAATATGTTACTACTATCTTGTAAGAAGAAAAGAATGAAGAAGAATTTTTGACTGGATCTGACTCTTTTGATCCAGAAGATATATAGATGATGTTAAATAAAGATGGTATGAAGAAGGTTGGTGAAATATGGAGTGCATGTTCTCCGATTAAAATAATTAATATTCATAATGTATTGGTTGATCACTTGCTCAATAAGGATATTTTAGTTTTAAATGTATCTGAATCTTTATCGAATGATCTAGTAGAGGTTATTGAAGAAAGAACATTGTTGGAAGGAGCCACATGTCATAAATTTGAAGCTATGATTGAAATATTTGTAAAATCCAAACAAATGTTTTCTAAATTCATTAATCAGACAAGAGAATGCATCAAAGAAGCATCTGACATCTACAAGTATTGTCTCTGGTGACCGGTAGTTGTAGACAATTTTAGAAGCAAAATTGAAGCCATTGAATCTGGGATGAATTGTATTGGAAAGAGTTTTGATTTCTTCAACGACAAGAATGGAAAATAGAGAATAAGAGTTGGTGAATTGCAAGTGGAATTGCAAATTGCTCAGAGGTAAAGAGAAGACTTGGTTAGAACCTTCTCACTGATTAAAGAAATTGTTGAGGTTCGTTTCAATCATCTCTCGGGAATACTCTCTAACGTAGAAGATTGTGAATGACAATGTCTATCTTCAAAACAAAAATCCTCTTTTACGTAGTTGTCCTTATTGGATGGTATGAGTACAAGGATGAATTCAGTTGTGCTTGCTTGGAAAAGGATTCTTCCGATCATAAGAGATAGGTACAATAAAATCTTTCATGTAAAAAGTGTCATTTTCACTTGAATGCTTGAAAAGGGGAGTTGGAATTTTTGTGTATATACAATATTACCATGTACATACGTTTACATCCTACTTTTTTTTTCGGTCGCCCTTTGCCATTTATGTCAAAGGGGGAGAGAGTCATATGAAGAATACTAGTGATAGGGGGAGAGAATATTGTGGCACATGTTGCCATCAATGGCAAAGGGGGAGATTGTTGGAAGAATAAAGAAGAATGGCTAACTATACAGTTTTGTGTTGTCCTTGATATCACCATGTTATATGGGTTGCTAACTGCAAGACTAAGTTATTATTTGATCTAGTATTTTGGTCCAGTATCTGAATCGATATACAGTTTACATCCTCTAGTATTTTGGGTCCGCAATCCTCTGTGGTTGACAGTTGTTGCTTATGGTTTTGGGAAATAGTTTATGGATATTGAAAGCATGTATGATCAGTATCTCTCATGCTCAGGTGCTCGTATGGTGTATCGACATAATTCTGTTATTGCTTTCTGCTATTACGTCTATCTTTTGTCGACCTTATGAATAGATGATGTTAATTTTGTCTTACAGATATATGTGTGACCTATCTTAGGTCCATGCTGACATGATGTAGCGTGTTGAGCATTTGAATTTCATTTGTAAATATTTTGTGAAAGCTTGAAGCCAACAGTTGGTATTTTTGATGAATAAGAGTTGCATCTAATTAGGTCGACCTAATTGATACTTGTGGATGGGTCAAATATATATGTAAGATAGTTTTGAAGATTGAAGCAAGGAAGAGAGCAGAAAATGACATTGATGCGAATGTGAAGAAGTGTGAAAATAATGAGGTGTGTTAATTCAGTCTATTGAGCATCACTGGAATTGTATCAACACTTGTTAGGTGCACTCTCATCAGTTCATTTTGGCTGTGTATCCAATTTTGTTTTGTAATCCTTTTTGTAGGCAATGAGCCTCTTGTATTCGGTTTTGCTATTAATTTATATTGTGAGTTAATCCTCACCGTGGTTTTTCCCTTATTAGGTTTTCCACATAAAATTTGGTGTTCATTGTGTTGATTTTGCTTTCTATTATCTGTATTTCATGTTCATACTTAATAATAGAATAGTGTGGTTGTGAAGTTGATAAGTGTTTTCTTGTACCCCAAATTAAATTTTTTTCCAAACTTATGCATTTTGTAGAAATGAGTAAAAGTCTTATCAAAACAGTAAATAAAGGTCAAAATTTGGGTGTGCGTGTCTTGCATGAGGGGTAAAAACTCAAAATTTTCAAAATCTGATGATTTGGGTGTGCTTAGAGCGACCAAGTCTACAAAACCCAAATTTCAGTTTCTCATCCCTACTTTTTAGGAAAATTGCTAGTTTAAGAAACTTTCCAAAAATAGTAATGTTTTCTGGGTTTTTTGGGCTTCTTTCGAAATGGATACTGGAATTTTTTTCTAAAAATAGAAAGTGTGGCTTCTAGGGTTCAAACTAATTTTGATTGGCTCAAAATACTTCCTCATCAGGTTGGTGCAGTCAGAATCACAAAATGATCAGTTTTGCCCTAGTGGGTCTATTTTGTTTTTTTAATTTTAGAAAGCATTTTGAGAGCTCCAAAGTCATCAATGGAGGCCAATCAGCAACCAAACATTAGATTCAACATTCAAGCACTGAAAAAAAGATGAGATGATGAACATGCATGAAGAACGAAGGAGGAAGTTGAAAATTGCAAAATTTGACTAACACTGCCAGCCATGGGCACCCCAAGAGGAGATAGGCACCCAACTTTTTACGGCATCAGATGGTGAAATTAGGGTTCGTGCTTCAAGGAAAAGTTGTTCAGATTCTTCCCAACCCCGCAGTGAGTCCAACAATGCCATCATTGGACCAATCAATCACCCAAAATTCAAGACCAAATGGAGAGGTTTCAACCAGAAGACAAAAGGAAAACCATGAAAAACTTCAAAAAAATTCTAAGTCTAGGAACTTTGGGCTCCCCAGGTGCCAAGGGGGTGCCTATCTTTTTGAGGGGTCAAATTGTGCAATTAGGGTTTGCAAATGAGCTCAATCTCTTTAGAATTTAGTCAGCTTCACAATGGATGTCTTTGTCAGATTGTCAGACTTGTCAATCACTGGAAAATCCAAATGGAACGGGTGATGTGACATGAAGGTTCAAGTTTGAAGAGTGAAAATTTAGCAAAAATGGCTAAGTATGGAGAAGTTGGGCACCCTAGAAGGAAGAAGGCTCCCAAGTTTTAAAGGCCTAAATGGATGAATTTGCAGATGATGCCTCCAACATGACTTCCTCAGAATTGATCAAGCTTTCCAATGAGATCACTAGCACATCAATCAAAGTTGACAGTCATCAGATGTCAAAGGCAGAACAGAGGGAAAAAAAATAGTTAAATCATAGGAGTTGAAAACAAGGGCTAAAAACTCAGCAAAAATTCTAACTCTAGTGAAGATGGGAGCCCCAACTAGCCAGGGGCGCCCAAACTTTTGAGCCCTCAGATTCAACTTTTAGATAAAATCACTCCTAGGAGACCCCCTTCAGAATCAATCAAGCTATCCAGTGAATCTGACGGTTAGTCGATCGAATATATCTAGCTCCTAGAATCAAGAATTCATCAGAAGATCAAAGGGAAACATGGAGAAAATGAAGAACTGGAAAAATGACTAACATTGAGGGAGTTGGGTGCCCCTGAGGGAGAAAGGCACCCATGATTCTGAAGCATCAAACGAAGTTTTTAGCCAAAGGTGCCTCCAGAATGATCTTGTCAGATTCGATCAAACACCGTGATGAATCAATCAGGTCGTCTGTTGGATCCATCTGGAAGCCAGAAATCAAATTTTAACTAGGGTTTCAAAGCTAAGAAAAAGTTGAAAACCTTAAAAAATGACTAAGTCTGGAGAAAGTTGGCGCCTCTAGCCAAGAAAGGCACCCAAAATTCCATGCCTTAGCCAACTTTCCACAATTTTCAAAATTTCAAGATGAAGATAAAGCATCCATGTTCAATGCACAAGCAGGTTTTAGGGTTTGGAGGATTAAAGCAAAAGAAAGTAGGGTTTTCTCAAGCCTAAAGCCTATTTAAAGATGCCTTTGCCATTCAATTTTCATCATTCTTTGCAGGTAGCGTCCAAGTTGAAGAGGAGCAGCAACTTAAGAGTTTTTCTTTCCAAGATTCAAGACTTCAACATACTGATTTTTCAAAAAAAATCATAAATTTTCAGACCAACAACATAAGACCTTGTTTTTTCCATGTTTTTTTCATTCAAAACATCAAATTTTTGAAGGTCAACATTTTCAATTTTCAGTGATCTGGGTCTTCTTAGCTCATCATTCTAAAGAAATTTTGAAGAAAATTTTCAAGTTGTAGCAGCTACTTTGTCCTTGCATGTCAAATAAATCATCAAAGTTTTCGTGTTTTGATCATCTAGGTCCTCTTAAAACATTCTTCTGAACAAAACCCATATCACAACTTTTTTTCAAGAAAAAATTCAATTCTAGGGTTTGCTACTTTTTCAATCACCCCTCAGTATTTTTCAAATCTAATCAACTGGGTTCATCTCAAATGTGTTTCTGAACAAAACCTAGATGCCAGCTTTTTTGGTGAAAAATTGAAGAAATTAGGGTTTGTTGCTTTTTCAATCTACACTCAAAATTTTCAAAAACGGATGATTTGGGTCTTCTTGTAACTAAATTCTGGACAAAACCCATATCTAAGAAATTTTTTGAAAATTTTTTCCATTTGAAGAAGAAAAACTAGCATTCTAAATTTAGAAAGTGTGCAAAATTTTTTTGAATATAGGCAAGTTTACAGACAATCTTCAAGTTTTTTAGTATGGAGTACACTCCCCTCGAGTGCAAGACCAAATTAGCTCTCTATAACGACTTCATCAAAACAGTTGAGACTGACTTGCACCACATCAAACCAGTATTCAACTTGCAAGCATTGGAAAATGCAGGCAACATCGCAGTCAAGCACCTTGGTCACTCTGGACTACTCACAATAGCATCCATTCCTATTTTAGTGCAGAGTTTGGAATTTGTAATTTCTTGCATCAAGCATTACAATTGAGTGACTCGAGAGATACAATCATGATGATGGTTCCTATGTCAAACTTGATGAAGTGCAAGCCCAATTTCAGAGTGTTGTCCATAGTAGTTATGGCGGCATGAATCAAATTTCCATGATGTTAGCAAGGTTCAAGAAAGCGGCCAATGAGGTCGAATATTTCCTGAGATCGATTGCAGATGGAGAGGATATCCTAGAAAAGAAAAAGGTTGCTATTGATAGTATTGATGCACCTAACAGAGACACAGTTTCCAACTTTTTGGAGGATGTGATAAAATGTAATAGTTGGCACTTCTTATTTTTCCTGCTTTCTTTTAGTTGTTCACTTTGTGTAAGAACAAGTTTGCAAGTCTCTTTTAGCTGCAAGTTCTTGTTTTGTGCATGTGTTTAGTGTAATCTTTGTTCTAGAAATTTGAGAAATAAAGTCTTGAGCCTCTTTTGCCTTGATATAATGTCTCAAGTTTCTGTTTATTGTGTTATGCTTATGTGATCTCAATTTCAGCTTGCATTGAAAGTAAGTAGATGCATATTGAGAAAGAGTTTATTTAAGCACTTTGTCAGAGAATCAAACTTTGTTTATTTCTATTTCTCTTGCTCTGCGTTTACTTGAGAAAATAGAAACGTCATTAGTGTAGGTTAGTTGTAGTTGAAATTCCTTAATCAAAAAATCTTAGCTATGACGCTTGAGTTTTATAAACCTTGTGCTCTTAGCTGATCAAAAAGATAGGCAACTTAGTTTTAGTTTACTTTCTTGAACACTATCAGCAAAGAGGGAGCTTCCCCTCCTAATTCGAAGTGCAGTTTTATTGTGCATAGCTGTCCATTTCTAATCTAGATTTCAGAGGTGCAAATTAAAACGCCAACATGTTTGAAGTTTTGTTATTGAATTTGGTGACAACTAATTCACCCCCCTCTCAGTTGTCTTGTGCCTTTTAACATAAGTATCCTATTCCTCTGGAAGAGATTATCCTTAATGGGTTTACTGAAGATTATGTAGTTGATATGGAAGGAGAACTCAAATCAGCTCCTCCTAATTTTGATAAAGTAGAAGCTGAGAAAAAAGATCTAAAAAAGGATCTTAGTGATGTAGATGAGTGCATTAAGAAGCTAAGAGCGAAACTCAAGAAAGCCATAAACACAATCAAGGAGCTCATGCAATCAAATGAGGCTATCAAAATTCTACAATTGCAAGTTGAAGAAGGTAAAAGAGTTGAATACTGCTTGAATTCTGAACTAAAAGATAAATTTGAAGAATGTTTAGAGCTTGAACAAGAGGTTGTAACTTTAAGATCAAATATGGAGAAAGAAAAGATTCAAGAAGAGTACTACAGTACTTGATGAGATGATTACAAATCAAAAGGGTTCTAAGGAAAAGGAAGGATTAGGGTTTGAGAAAGGTGAAAGTTCAAAGATAGATTAGACTCCAAACAATACTAAAAAGAAGAATGACAAGTAGAGAAACTTCAAGAAGTCCAAAACTAGAAGAAATATTTTAAAAGACCACCGATCAAAAAACCAAATGTACAAAGGTGCCCATTTTAATGGTTATTGTTATTCCTGTAATAAGTTTGGATATAAGGCTAAAGAATGTAGAATCAAAATAAATTAGAATGTTCAATCATTTCTCGGTCAGTGTTACACATTGAATAGATTTGATCATAGAGCTAGTGAATACAAACATCAGATGACGAATGGCTATAATAAAGGCATGAGGTGTCAATCTTTCAATGTCTACTATTATACATGCAATGGATTTGGGCATAAGGATAATGAATGCAGATCCAAAAAGGAAAGAAGTGAGCTTGTTCAAAAAGTTGTCACTTGTTACAAATCAAATAAATTAGGAAACATTGCTAAGTTCTGCAAAATGAAGAATATGAAACCTATTGTTTCACCAAAGAAGGCTAATCCGATAGAGAATGTGGATTCGATGGAGATGAACAAGGAAATGGGTAAATCTAAATAAAGAAAGACGGAAGTAAAGTGAAGAAAGAGTCTATGCTAGCTTCTGGTGCAGATGTTTCCTCAAGAAACTAAATGAAGAGCTTTGGCTTAGGGGGAGTTTTAACTGAAGCTCTTTAAGCCCCTTCCAAAGATACGATGTCGATGTCTTCAACATGATGAGAAAGATGTAGGTTGACATGCTTGACTATTGGTAAAGTCATCGGTGAAAAATCTTTTATTGCAAAGATTTGTGAAGTATTTGAAGGTGAGTGTGTCATCATTGTTAAGGTTTAACAACTTTTGATCTAAATTTGAATCAATGCATTTAATTCCATTCAAAAGGTTTTTATAATTGTTTTCACATATATAAATTTTATTTTAAATTAACTATTCAAAGATTGAAGAGCAGTGGAGAGGTGAACTAAAGCAATTCCAAATTGGTGTTTGAAACCCTAATCAACAATAATCTCAAAAGGTATTTATAGTTTCTCACTTTAGCCTAGTTTCAGAAGTATTTCAATATGCCTATCCCTCAAGTAGTTAATGTTGTGGACCAACCTTGACCCAAGTTCAAAAAACATCCTAATAAATCCATACTGACATATTTGGATGGTGTGTTCTCGCATATTCATTTCAATGTTTTGCATACTAAAGTTGTCTGAATAAATACTCATACAAAAATAGAAGAATACAATCATTCTAAGTTGGAAGATGTGTGGGTAAATGAGCTTATTGAGGATGAATTTGAGTCGAAACTTGAGTTTGAAAGTTTAATGAAGAAGAAGCTAGATGTTTGGAATAATTTTCCTATCTTTTGCTATGTGGATGAATGGATTAGATATGTATTGAGTAGAATTCATGACATATTCATTTGTTTGGACTAACCATACATGATAACCAAAGAATCTATCAGGGTTGTGATAGGTCTATGTTCAACTAGACCAGTTTTGACTCTTAAATTTGTGAAAAATTAAGTTGCAATGAATTTAACTGGTAAAAAAATTGATAAACATGCCTTGATAGTTAAGGATATTAAGGACTCAACTTTGAAGTACATTTCAATAATGATTGGTTATAATATTTTCTTCACAAACATAGAAAGCTTTGTTTCTACTACTACAATTAATATTGCATATGAAATGGTGAAGAAAGGTGTAGATTTTGACCTATGTGAGTTGTTGAGGAAACAACTTTTGGAGAACCTACAAAAAACTAACAAGTCCTGGTATGAATTTCAATTTGGTACCGTTGATGTGATTTTTGTGACCACACCAATCAGCAAAACAAAGTAATCCAGAGGCTACTCCATTCTCTCTTGATCAAAGAATTCCATATGCTAAGATTTCCAAAAATTTTGTTGTGATTTGTTGTTCACACGAGGAGACTTACACAATTGTTCAAGATGTTTGCAGTTGACAGTAGGTTAACAACTAGAAGGGAATTTTTGTGTGAATGATTTAGCGTTGAGGTATGAATTTTCCTAAAACTAACTAGAAATGTACTTAATTGAATGGTTGCACGGATTAGAAAGCCTAAATTCTAGTCTAAATGCAAGACATGTGGAGCTTGACTTCAGCAGACTTCAACCGGATTTTTCCTTTCCTCGTGTTGGACAACTTCAACAAAATAGGTGCAATCTTCAAGGGAGTAGCGGAAGGTATTCAGATTGCAATTCAACATGCATATACCATTAGGATGACGCATACAAGCACATGAATCACCATCGAAGGTAAGTTTGAAATGATTTCCAGTTGACCATGAACATCCAACAACACTTCAAGAACCTAATTTCACATTTTTATGCCACAAACTAGCTATAACAAGAATACCCCATCCCAAAAACACATAAAACATAACCCTAAGATAGAACATTAATAAACCAACTTGTGGACTACTTCATTACATGAAAACTGACTAGAGATACTACACAAACACTAAGAGCACATCCACTAAGCCACAAGAGTGGAAACATTAATGGAGAGATTTTTTGGAACAATCCAGACAACCAAAAAAATTGCCAAAATATTGCAAATTGTAGAAACCTCCTTAGCAACATAGGTGACCTGAAAAGATAGGAGTTCAACATCCACAAAGCACAAACATTGAATCCAAAACCACAAGACCATATATTCAATAGTAGAGGAATGTAGAGAATTCTCCCAAACAATCTTCCATGTAACTTCCTAACAAAAAAGCTTTCACCATTCAAAGACCAAAACTTCATTTCAGCAACACATAATTCCACAAGAACATCAAGAGAGAGTATACAACATACTAGAAACCATTAGCATCATCTCTCAACCATCAACATTACTTTTAATCCTCATATTAATATATCATCATGATATTATCTCTTCTGACAACAACCATACTAAATACTAATTTACTTGATATCAATTAATGCATGACAACCAAGCATGAACATTAGCAACCTCAAACACATGACTTACAACCAATACCAACCAATCAACATAGAGTATCAACAAATATAACTGAAAGCACCACAATAGAAAGTACCAATAACATCCCAAACTGAGTGTAGCCACAAGCATCAATGATAAACAATGTCAAAAAACAACCTCCCCCTGTGTTGACAACACAACAATCTCCCCATGTGTTGACAACACAACAGTCTCCTCAAGTGTTGACATCAATGACAACTAATTCCAACAATTCGTTCTTGACTTTAACTTCCTATTTTAAGGCAACATCTTTTACTTTTCCTACAAAACCAAAGAGTTTCACTAGGGGGTTCCATTATTTTATTTGGTTCTAACAAATTGTTTCAATTTTAATTTAACACTCTATTTAAAGGTATAGCCTCTTGATTTTTCTACAAAATCAAAATTTTTACGTAGCAATTAATTATTCCCATCATTTTTAACTAGACAATGAAGCCAAAAAAATCCTATCTATCTTTAGTGTCTTTCCTAAATTATGAAAATTTAGTTATATTTATTTATAAATGTGGAGTGTTTGTTCTATAATTTAGTTGGATGTTTGTGTGACTATTCTTTTACCCATGTAGAAGCTAACATGTACTCTCATAATATTTCCTTATCCATTTTAATTTGTTTTACCTTCTCTTTTTTTAAGTCTATGTCAAAATAATTTTGTTCTAACATTCCTTTTAAGTTCCTGATAGGTCTCTCTTCAATCGTGTTTTATATAAATAATTGTACGAGTCTCTATTTTCTTCATCTTCTTCTTATGTCATATATTTATTAAGCAACATAGGCGATGATGTTTGGTCTAGGGATTCATTTCCTCTTGGCATCTCTTGTGTTAAAGGTCTCTAAATCTTTAAATTTATTATCAAAAATTAATTCCTTTTGATTTTTTTCTTTATAATGCACTCTTCTATAATCATTCAATACTACAGATATTAATGTTGTTATATACTCTCCCTTCTTTTCTTAATTTTTCTCACTATTATACTACCTCTAAATATTGTTACCCAAAAGATTGAAGTGAATAATATTAATCCTTAATTATTTTAGGACTATGATCTTATGATAAATCATGGCATCTCTTAAAGATCTTTCTTCTCACATCAAAATAAAAGGCCCCGTCTACCTCTCTCTACTTTTATATCTACTCCCTCCTCCTCTCTCTCATAATATTGGATTCCTCTTCCTAGTAACCCTCTCCACCTATGTATCATCCTCTACTCCCTAATTAAAATGCTCTTCTATGTCTATTAGTTCTCTTCAATCTGAAAATAAAAATCTTATGCATCATCTGGTTCCTCCGTACATAATAATGTAAAATATATACATTTTGAGAGTTGTATAAATATAGATCATTTTTTCTCTTTAGATAGATTTGAACTTCGGTTATTCATAAATTTATTAGTAAATAATTCCTCCTTTTCCTCTAGCACTTTTTCTTTCGATCTTTCATTGATATCTTTCTTTTCTCCATTGCCTTTATTTATTCTCTTCCTTTTCTTTCCTTTCTCACCCATGTGTAGTAGCGAAAACCTATACTTGAATACAATAGTATTGATCATGTGAGGTGTCTTGTATATTGTCCACTTGTCATCCTCATTCACTATGGATCTATTAGAACTATAAAAGGACCCATGATTTCATGTATCTAACCTCATTCAACAAACTCTTCCTCATGTTGGTTTATCTCTATGGGCATGTTAATATTCCTTCTATGTGGTTCCTTATTTAGAAAATTTTAACCCAACATAAGATTTATATAATCAAATATGTGCATCAATGGTAACACATCTTATATTATCACAACAATCACATATACACACTTATTGAGTAACATGATGATTTTAGGATCCTCAAGGTTGCATCAAAACTTTACATCCATGCAAACTTGAATACTAGTACATACAAATCCTATAAGTCTTCCAAATCCTTAAAAAATCACCTTTCCCTATTATAGACATTCTACTTCTATCTACCTTCATTATAAGTTACCTTCCTTCATGATGGTGAGGATATTCTTCTATCGATGATATATTATCTATCATTCATACTTCCATGATATTATCAATAGCAAGTCACATGTATCCATTAATATCATGTTATATTTTACCTCATATACATAACCTTAATCTAGAATACAATTTAGAATTATTCTCTCTATGAGTTGTACCTTCTACAACCATAATGATCTATGTGGCATGCAGTGCATGTCTGTTTCTACCCTTTCTATACCATCTATGTGGAAACTAAGTTGTATATGCTATCACATTAATGATAAAATTGTAACACTTTCCTACCAAGTTACACCTAGTGTGTGGGAGTCTTTTCCTAAACCATGGTTCCTTATCCTCAATTTTTACATTGGTATAATCCTGTTGTTCATCAATTTCTCTCTAGCTTGTTAATTTTTTCCTTCTACCTCTCTTCCTAACATATCTTCTTCATCATCTTATATGAAATATGCATGCTTCTTTATATGACCTTATTTTTGTATGGTGTCTAGAGACACAAACACTTGTTAAACTACTAGCCCACACTAGAAAGAAGTCTCATTGAAATATCTACTATACCTTTGCTTTTTGTTTTCCCTACATTAGCTAAATTTATACTTTCCATTTGAGTTTTTAGTTGTACTACTAGACTTTTTTCCTTGATTACCTTCATTTAGTTATACCACACTTCTCAATTTTCTCTTTATATGTTTACCTTTTCTTGTATGGATAGTTTTCTATGAGATAACCTCTCCACAACCATGAGTGGAATATGATGGGTCTCACCTATGAAAACTATTATTATTTAAATAATATTTTCCTAAACTATATGTGTGAACCATTTCTATATCGTGTCACCTTCCTATTTTCATATTCTATATCACCAACATAGATCCATGGTTTCTAAAGCTCCTTTCTCTAATCCTCCATGATCATGTCCATTTGGTATAGGTTTTATATGGATTTTTAAAAATCTAACATGTAATTGGTTTCCATAAAATTTATGAGATTCCACCAAATGAGATCTAATGATTGTTGACACAAGACATATTTGGAATAAATCCAAAAATAAGGTCCAAAGATACCCTTTCAAATTCATGGAAACATGATTGAATCTCTTTAGATTCATGATTATTTTGAAATGAAATTACTTCTCTAACTCAACAATCCAATCCATAACTCTTTTGGATTTAAGCTTCCTATGTAGCTTAGGAGATTATTTTTTAGTCAGGAGTATGATTATAGTTTTAATCAAGAACACCAACTATTATCATCGTCAAAGAGCTAAGCACATCCCAACTTATTATTGCATTTACTATTTATTATTCTTTTTATTTAATCAACTCAATGATTTTTATGTAATATGATATTACTAAATTTTGAATGAGTATTCATCATTAATTTTAATGTAATATTTGTTGATGAGTCTATTTTCTTCTCTATCTAATATATTTTTTGAAATATATTTATACATCTAAAAATAGTTTGATAAAATGACTATTTAATGGAGGAACTTATACTCTCATGGTAATCTTGGGAAACACCCCATATGCATAAAAAAAATTCCACTTTTAGAAAAATTAGATACTCAAGGATAAGAAGAATAATCATCACACCTATGTAATTTCTCTAAAATATATCTGCAATTACTTAATTTTTTAAAAATAAAAGTATTTTTTTCTTTTCATCATTTTATAGATGTATCAAATTGCATACATGATAATGTAAATCTTTGTGTTTGATCCTAACAATCTTAGAGAATAAAATATGCTCCAAAAAAAAAGAGGAAACTTTGAATCATAGATTTTATAATAGGACTATGTTGATACATAACTGTTATAAGACTATATTTTTAAGATCATAAATTTAACACCTTTTAATTTATAATATTTAACTTCTTTAATAATTATATATTTTACTTTTAATACTAAATTTATTATAAAATCTAGTGACAATAGAAATATTTTAGAATCATGAAAATTTTCATTGAATCATTAACAATATTAAATTTACTAATTAAACAAGTTAAGGGAACTTTATTTAGAATGTGTAAATTATAAATAGCTCTTTAAATAGATCAAATAAAATATTAAAATATTCTCCCTCTCATCATGCGATTCTTGGAAAAAATATAAAACCTTCTTATCACTTATAAACTAGATGCAAAAGAATAATAAATATCAATTTGAACACCTTTTTAGATGATAAAATCAATTATAATATATGTAAAATATATTTAAAAGGAAATTGTGTCCTACCTTCAGTTTTAGAGATCCAATATATTCTAGTGAAGTTTTATCCTGCAAAATTTTCATAATTATTTTTCATAAGATAATATAAATTTTATTAAATTACTATAGAATACTATAAGTCGGTTTTATCTTTTTGAAACAAAATATTCAAAGAGGTAGACACAAGATATTACCTCAAGGTTATATAACTTTCATATAAGTAAATGTAGCTCCAAAATTATACTCAACAATGTTTTTGAAATTTAAAAGCTATTATGAGTTACCTTTCTTGAGTGTATCTTCTTGACACCCATACTAACTTTCTTCTCAAGGCACTTCAGCTCCTTAAAATTTAACAAACCCAAATCTTCACCATTCATATGTCTGTCATAAAAACAATATTTCTTCTAACTAAAAGAGATTGAAACATTTAATAAAATTTATAATATACACAACAACTATTAAAAATTTATCATATAATTCAAAGTTCTTACTTGTACATCTTTTCCAAATATGTCAACCTTTTTTGCAAGTTCTCCACTTCCAAACCTAATACCTATTGACACATAGAGTTAGTCATAATTACTAATCAATACTTTATTTATTTTCCATTAATTTACACATCAAGATACTTGTATTCAAGTGTGTGTGTGTGTATATATATATATATATAGGTAGGAAGAGTATACATGATCTAAATTTAATATTTAATTTTTTTTATATAGAATTTACAATACTATTTTATGTTTCTCCTTTTTATTTGACACATTATATAGAAATTCATATGCTTAATATTTGTTAAATAATTCAAAATCAAATAAATTACTTGTGAATTTGAAAATAAGAGTTTTAACATATCTAATCATAAGTGATCACTACCACCTAAATCTTTTAGCATCCTTAGAAAATAAACTCCTATTATTTTCCTTCAATTCAGAAATAACAAAGGAAAATCTACATGAAAATGTTTTTATACATAGTTAATTCTCATGACAAAACCTTTTCTAAAATTATTGACATACAAAAATCCCCTGGACAATTTTTTTTATATTTACAAGGTATTGTATATGATATATACATTAAGCCATACTAAATAGTTAGGAGTACTTAAAAATTATATAAGATAAATACATATAATTCACCTTTATTCCAAAAAAATTATACTCATGTTGGTGTTTTCTTTGTCATTTTTGTTGCTCAATTCAAAAATACATTTTGACACATAAGCTAATAAAGCATAGTCAATTTATATGTTTGTAACTAGTCCAACCCACATAGTAGAGATGTAATATGGTTCCCATCATTTTTTCTACCCTAGAGTAAGTAATAGTGTGATTCTATATAATAGAAAGAAAAAAATGTTTTCTCTTATCCACCTTGGATAAATTTCATATATATAGACCTACCTCCGTCCAAAAAGTGGATTGTTGTCTACCATATCGTGTGTGAAATAATATAATTTTACTTTAGCACCTATAGTATCATATTTGAAGATAAGTCATAGGGAACTACATTATATCTAAATAAGTAATCAAACATAAGACAAAGCATTATCAAATAAACATTAGGCAATAAGATATCATATAAACTGTGTTGTATTTACATTATGAGATACAACATGAGGTATCTTGCATGTATTAAATACTTTCTAACTCTTGTGAAAAATAATAAAAGAAATATCACCAAGTCTTAATGAAGTTATAAAATTAAATCTTAAAAAAAAACTCCTAAACATATTCATTAATGCTATCTTAAATACAAGAAGATATCAAATCCAGAATATAAATTTCACTACACTAAGAAACAAAATTATAATAGACATAATAGAATTACACATGATAAGGATAGAATCACACACAATCACATATTAAAATAACTAACATAATTTAAACACACATCAGATATAGGAGTCACATTTAAGATATGATTTTTAAAATATAGGATTGGTTATTGACACTTATACACACTCTAGACCAACTACATCTACTTCAGCCATAATCAAGAGCTAAATAGTTCCTATCTTTCATTTACTCCATCATTTTATTAAACTTAACTCATTTTACTTTTGAAGGCCGATTTAAATTAATTGTGAATTATTTATTATATTTACATATTTACATATGTTGGTACCTCTAAGATTTAATTTAATGTGATCTCCAACATTTTAAACCTTTTCATCTTACCCTAGGGAATCCTCTTCCTATTTCTTGTTTTCTAATATTTTTTGTTTTATTTTTTATATAATTTTCTATTTATATTTACTCATTTCTTTTAATTTACAGTTATTGAATAAAATCCTAATCTTTAACTTATGATAATCTTAGACTAAGTCCAACCATAAACTTGCATCAAATTAAAGCTCATGCAATTTCAAATTTAAACAAAGTGTTTTACTTGAATAAAGAATATTCTTTTCAATATGAAGCATGGTTTGATAATATAAATAAAATATATTACCAATATAACTCAAACTCTTAGGGATCATCTTACTAACACTCAAGATTACTAACCCTTTCTAGCTATCTAATTCCCTCAATGTAAGTTAAAATATGAATATTTGTAATGACGAAAATTGTACGCCCTTCTTCGAGATGGTACAATTTCTCACTTGATTTGGGAATGATTAACATTAAAATGGACTTAATGTTGCCTTGATCTAGTGTTTTAATGTGTTTTCCACATTCACATTGGACTTAGAGCCCCTTTTAAGCTCAATAGACCTTATTTTTCCTTAATTTAATGTTGTAAAGTGTATTTATTTACACCTTCACATTGAATGTTGGGCCCTCTTGCATTTATGACCTTCATATCATCATTAGTAGGCCCCTAAGACCCTATATTATGCACTTGAGGCATATTTCAATCAAAATATCAACATAAACATCAAATATACTTAATTTTCCAACTCCTCAAAATTTTCTCCATCTAAAAAGGCCTGGTGGGACCCATGTGCCGCCTTGGGTGTACGAGTCCCATCTAGATGGGACCTATACACCACAAGTAGTGTACGAGTCCTATTTGGCCCCTTTTTAGGGTTTTTCATGGGAAATCAAGGTTTTAAGTTCAAATTTCATGAATGTCGGCCTCTGGGATCTAATAAACGGTAAGTTGGATGGATTTCCTATATAAACAAGGTCTCAAATCATTATTTCACTAATCCTTCATGATATCAACAAAAGCTATCAAGAGTTAAGCATTCGAAAACTTCACAAGAGTGTCAAGAGAGTTTACAAGAACATTTCTATGGCATTCAAGGGCAGATTTCTTCATCAATTGTTGCAGCAGTTCAATATCCTTCACCATGTCAAGGTTATCAAGCATCAAGCATGTTGTTGAGCTGGTGTTGTGATGTTGCATTCAGGATCCAAGATTAAGCATTGTTCTACACTTATTTCAAGATCTAGATCTACATCCTTCATGGCCACCTCATATTAGATTACAGATTTACAAGGCATTATTCAAGGTACCATTGTTCATGTTTCATGTCCTTATTTCATTATCTCATCATTTGGTTTCCTTACCTAAACAGGGTTTTTCCAAGGAAAACCCCTATTTCCTAACAATCAACAAGTTTCTCTCTATCTACATATGTGATTGTAGATCTAGGTGTTTTTAGGCTTGAAGATCCTTTAAAGATTAGGCTGCAAGGTTGAATAAATTCATCAAGTTGTCACAAGGTTGCTATCTTCATGAAAAGTCATCAACAAGTTGCAAATCAGGGTTTCAGACCTGGAAACAAAGTTGAATGGAAGAGTAGAGATTGGAGACCTAAATCAGGTCTTAACCCTCCAAAAAAGCAGAGTGGGACTGATATAACACTTGTGGTGTATGAGTTCTAGTACAACACAATTTTAGGTTTTAGGAGATTCAGATCATATACACTGTCAGATTCCAGTTTTGGAAAAAAACCCCAGTCTAGGACTAAATCACCCAAACTGGCGTATGAGTCAAGTGGGCATCAAACAACAAGTTTTCAGGGTTTTGGAGTTTTTTTTGACCTCATCATTCTTCCAGGTGCACCTTTGTTAAATTCCAACTTGATATTTTGTATTTCAGTTTCATTTCCTAGGTCATGTAGTTAGGTTTTGCATGGTACATTGCATGATTCATTCATATTTTTTCTTTCCAAGCCCTACCTTGGTGGTGAACCCTCCTTAATTCATTTATCATACCCTAGAACACCCCTATTGCAGATCTCTCTCCTTCATTTCATCCCTAGTTTGAGATCTCTAGGGTTTTCTTGAATGAGAAGTGAAAAAGATTGTTGTTTTATATCCTAAACCATAGCCAACGATAATTTTCTTCCTTACATTTTGGTGAACCTACATTTATAACATCTTAATTCTTATTCAGAGTGCATTATCATCCTAGATCTAGCTTAAATTGACTTTGCATTAGGTTTTGTATTAGTTCATTTGCATCTAGGGTTTTCAAACTTTGCATTAGTGAAAGTGCATATAGGTTGCATTTTTGCTTCTTGCATCATTGAATTTCATCTAAAATCTACATTTTCACTTAGCCTAGATATCATCCTAACCAGAAAATATAACATTCACACAGAATTTGCTAAAAACCAGTGCAAAAACCCTAAACTGGGACTACGCCCCTTTGGGCGATTTAGTCCCAGTACAGGTTGTTTTTCCTACTTCTAGGCATTCTATGTTATGCATTTTTCAGCATTTGAACCCCTAAAAAATCCTGACTAGCACTCACACGCCCCTCTGGGCGAATTAGTCACAGATCAGCCCTGAAACTTCCTTTTACAGCATTGAAAACCTTGTTTCTGCACTTATGTTTGTTGTCATTAGTTATATGTTTCAGTTGGCTAAGTTTCTGTTACATGCATTTCACTAGATCTAGCTTAAATCGACTCATTTCATGCATTGCTTAGTTTCAAATTAGCATTTACAACATTTCATAGTCAATTATCATGTTCAAAATCTGAAATTGTATTATCCTTTTGCATATCATTGTTGCATTCCAAATTTGTAGGACAATCATTACATCATGCTTTCATTGCAAAAATCTATAGTTATCATACTTCATGTTCTATTTTAAGATCTTATTGAGTGTTGTAACAAAGTTTTGTTAAGTGCATATGAATATGAGGTCCTTTCCCCTCTCTTTTTGTTTTTCATTGATCCCTCTCCTAGTATCCCTTCTATGAGTAAGGTTAGTCTACTGAAAGAGAATAGAAACTTGGATAATCATAAAAATCATATTCGTTCTTCTCCTAATATCTCTCCTAGTTGTGAAGAAGATATTTTTGTGTTAGCAGAACTAATCTATTAGACTTGTGAGAATCCTAGTTGTTTCTCTCCTACTACCTCTCCTATTAGGAAAAACATTACTAAACAAGAGGACACAACGATAGGTAATCATGACGATAACATGACACAAGAAGAGACCATTGAAACCTACCTACATAACACTTCAACTAGTCTATATTCATTTCCCAAGACCTTCCCTCTTGTGATAATGTTTTAGAAGATGAAATTGTAAGTGAGGAAGACATATTGGTGTTAGATGATCAAGTATTTAAGATCTATGACAACCCTCTTTATGATTCTTCCCCTACTTATCCTATTTTCAAGGACATTATGGGAAAAGTGAATGAAATTATGGACAATCATCACAATCACATTTGTTATTCTCCTAGTATCTCTCCTAGTTGTCAAGAAGATACTCTGATGTTAGAAAATACAAATGATGAAAGTCATGAGACTCTTAATTTCCTCTTTTCTCCTAGGGAAAACCTTATTGAACAAGAAAATCCAACCATTTATAACTCCCTTACTTGTGATGTAGTCATTTTAGAAGAACCAACCTTTAAATGTCATGAACATATAGTTTTTAGTTCTCCTAAAAACTCTCCTCCTAGGGAGGATATCATGGTGGAAGAAAATGAAAACATTAACAACAATAATTTGGCTTCCTTAGGTGATGGTGAAAAGATGACACTGGACTTCCCTTTATTAGAAATACATAAAACCAAGACTACTGAGGTTATGAATACACAAGTGTCCATTAGACCCCCCTTGACTAATGGACTTGCTACATACCTTGTGGAACATCCTAAGAATCCTCTAATTCTTTACCCACCCTCAAAATGACTACAAACACAAACAAACCTGAACTTATCCTTTACCCACCTAAGAATAATGTTTTGCAGTAGCCGAGTTATAATACTGTTTCTCATACATATAACACTAGAAACAATCCGTAACCATGACAAACACCTTCAACATCCCTCCCATTGCCTAACCCTATCTTACCAGGTCCTCCTCGTTTTCCTTTCAAAAGTGGAAAGGAGTATGATCTTGTTGAACAACTTAAGAACACTCCTGCTAAAATATCATTATGGGACCTTATTCAAGCATCCCCTCATTATCATAGCATGATTCAAAGTGCTTTACAACAAGTTCCTATCCCTTCTAATACGCAACCAAATGACATAGCATCCATGATTCAAGGAATAAATTTTAACATTGTTTTCCACCAAAGTGTGGTCCCACCTTTGGAAGTGCAAAAACAAAATGATGCTTTCATGATAATAGCTTCCTATAATGGGTGGGGAATAATAAAAGCCCTCGTTGACAATGGCTTTTCCCTTAATGTGTTTAGTGTAACCCTTTTGGATAAACATGGCGTGGATAAATAAAAAATTCAACCTGACTCTTTATCTATTAAGGATGTGACAGTGTAGGAAAACAACCGCTGGGTGTGATCACTTTTCCTATTACAACTAGAAAGGCCACATTAGAAACATTGATCCATGTTATGCCTCACGATCTTTCATATAGTCTTCTTTTAGGAAGACCATGGATTCATGAGATGCAAGCAGTGCCTTCAACCCTTTATCATATCATGAAATATGTATACAACAACAAAGTATATACAATCAAAGTTGACCCTGAACCAAATAGTTATTTGAATATTGACAAAGATAAGGAAAATCCTTTAAAAACATTAAGACCAACTACACAAGTAGAATCTATGCAAGAAGAATAAAAAGATAGATGTCCTAAACCCTTCACAATAATATCGCTAGATGATTTGGGATCGTTGGATTTTACACCTACATTCTTGGGAGGATACAAGATCATAAACAAGCAGTATAAAAAAGAAAAATAAAAAGCGGTAATGTCAACACAAAATTTGGAAGAACCTTTGAAAGCATCTACCTCAAACACTTTAGAAGAAGAAGCAAATCATACAACAAACTTTGACTAGATTGATTATGAGCAACCACCAAATCCTAAATAAATAAAACAACTTTATGGAAAAGGTTATGAAATTATGAAGTAACTTGGATATAGTGGAAAAGGATGCGGTGCTAGAGAACAAGATATCCATGTCCCTATAAAACCTAACACGCAAGGAACGACTAATGGTCTTGGTTATTTTCCCTCAAAAGAAACAAGCAAGCCTTCCCTTAATGTCAACACTATTACAAAAGATCTTTCTAAGACAACTTTAACATTAGTGCATCCTAAATTGGTAGACACTAGTGGCCTTGGTTATTGTCCTTCGAAAGAAACAAAAGAAACAAAGAAATCTTTTCTTAACATAAATGTCATCATGCAAAATGCTAATGATTTGAATTTGATAAATTTTACACCCTCCTGAAAAGGAGAGTACAAAATTTCACAATCTAAAGAGGCTTGTGTAAGTATGACACCTAATACTAAGCAAGATATATCTTTGTCACAAAATAAAGGAACATCTTTTACCATTGATCAAGAGGTTATCTTGTTGAGACTCCTCCAAGATCGTTTGAAATCTATCCCTCCAACAACATAAAAGAAATTTTACTACAAGAGTTCATTTTGTGCATATCATAGAGTTCATCGTCATTCTACTAATGAATGTAAGGCTTTAAATGATAGAATTGAACATCTTAAGGAGTGCGGTGCTCTTCCTTATGTTGGGGCACCTAATTCCTCTAATCGATGTTGATTTTCACTCTAGCATGTTTCTCATCAATCATTTCGGCTCATCCTTGTCCTGCACTAAGTGGGGGGAAAGGGGTTAAGTACCCTTGTCCTCATATGTCACTTGTCTCTTTTAGATAGTTGAATGCCTTTCATGTACATATAAGAGCAAGCTCGAGATGTGGACAATATGCCTTTAGTTGGATCACAGGTGACATATTGATTTATACATTTTCGGGGAAACCCCTTCCCTTTTCATGACACAGCTTATTGGAAACATATGACTTGGCATAGGGCTTTCCAAATTAGCTCTATCTTCTAATTTAAAGCATTTTCTCACAGTAATGGTGTTAGCAACCCCTTTAAAGTGGGGTCATACATTGGCACTCATATATTTCACTGTCTGATTTTCGTTATTCTAGCAATCTATCCTTTTCTTGGTGGTATCATTGTATTTGATTTCCTCTGAGAGTGCGATATTTCTTTGACTTGTCCTCTCTTGGAGACATTAGGTACAATGTTCCCTAAGAAGATAGCTCGCATGAACTAAGAAAAATCCTTTGAACGTACCTTACATTACTTTGCATTTACAATAATGGTTATATGGCCACCTTGCATAACACACTATGCTTTCCTGTGGAGCCATCTTGTTTGTTCATGAGTGTCAAGCATACGAAGCTTTGCTTGCCTAGTGGAGCTCGAAGTTCATTATTATGTGGCACCTTGTCAAATTTATTAGGAGGTATAGCTTTGGTATGGTTAGCGTATGATGGGAAGCCTAAACGTGGGCATGACTTTCTCATTGTACATGAGAAGCCAATACAAAGGAATGAATTTCTCACTAAGCTAGCCTTTCAATACTCACCCAGCGGACAAACTAAATTTTTGTTGCCTTAGAGTGAGCATGCATTTATGGAAAAACAACTTAGATCTGATCCACATCGAATTGGAAAAATGGTCAAGGCTTGATCCACCTTATTTTTTCTTGTTTTTGTTTTTCTTTCTTTTAGTCATTGACATTGTATGTTTGTGTATCTTGATGTTGCATATCATACACCTTGTGTGTGTCCCTTTGTGCTTATGTTGGTTTGACGCAGGATCTTGGATCTTGGGGTCTTGGCCACCTCCTTTGATCTTTATCATCCTATTTCATCTGCATTGGTACACGTGGACACCTCTTGAATGTCTACTTTAGTGTGAGTTTGAAGGAAGTTCCTCCTCTGACTAAAGTAGGGGCTAGATGTAATGACAAAAACTGTATGCCCTTCTTGGAGATCATACAATTTCTCACTTGATTTGGGAATAATTAACATTAAAATGGACTTAATGTTGCCTTGATCTAGTGTTGTAATGTGTTTTCCACATTCACATTCGATTTAGTTCCCTTTTAAGCTCAATAGACCTAATTTTGCCTTAATTTAATGTTGTAAAGTGTATTTATTTATACCTTGACATTGACTTTTGGGCCCTCTTACATTTATGACCTTCATATCATAATTAGTAGGCCCCTAAGACCCTATATTATGCATCTCGTGGCATATTTCAACTGAAATCTCGAGATAGACATCAAATATACTTAATTTTCCAACTCCCCAAGATTTTCTCTATCTAAAAAGGTCTGGTGGGACGCATACGCCACATTGGGCGTATGAATCCCATCCAGATGGGACCTATGTGCCACCTTGGGTGTATGAGTCCCATCCAAATGGGACCTATATGCCACAAGTGGCGTATGAGTCTCGTTTGGTCCATTTTTAGGGTTTCGAGCAGGAAATCAGGATTTTAAGATCAAATTTCATGACTGTTGGCATTTGGGATCTAATAAATGGAAAGTTGGATGGATTTCCTACATAAACAAGGTCTCAAATCATTATTTCACTAACCCTTCATGATATCAACATAAGCTATCAAGATGTAAGCATTCAAAGACTTCACAAGAGTGTCAAGAGAGTTTACAAGAGCATTTCTAAGGCATTCAAGGGCATAATTCTTCATCAATTGTTGTAGTAATTCAAGATCCATTATCATGTCAAGGTTATCAAGCATCAAGCATGTTGTTGAGTTGGTGTTGTGATGTTGCATTCAAGATCCAAGATTAAGCATTGTTTTACACTTATTTCAAGATCTAGATCTACATCCTTCATGGCCACCTCATGTTAGATTGCAGATTTAGAAGGTATCATTGTTCATGTTTTGTGTTCCATGTTTCATGTCCTTATTTCATTATCTCATAATTTTGTTTGATTACCTAAACGGGGTTTGACCAAGGCAAACCCCTATTTCCTGACAATCAACAAGTTTCTATCTCTCTACATGTGTGATTGTAGATCTAGGTGCTTTGAGGCTTGAAGATCCTTTAAATATTAGGTTGCAAGGTTGAAGAAAGTCATCAAGTTGAAACAAGGTTTCTATCTTCATGAAAAGTCATCTACAAGTTGCAAATCAGGGTTTCAGACCCAAAAACAAAGTGTGGAAGGAAGAGTAGAGATTGGAGACCTGAATCAGGTCTTAACCCTCCGAAAAAGCAAAGTGGGAATGATAAACCACTTGTGGTGTATGAGTCCCAATAAAATACATTCTCAAGTTTCAAGAGATTCAGATCATACACTATCAGATTCCAGTTTTGGCACAAAAATTCTAGTTTGGGACTAAATCATCTAGACTGGCGTATGAGTCCCAGTGGGCATCAAACAACAAGTTTTCCGGGTTTTGGAGCTTGTTTTGACCTCATTATTTTCCCAGGTGCACCTCTCTTCATTTCTAGTTTGATATTTTGTATTTCAATTTCATTTCCTAGGTCATCTAGTTAGGTTTTGCATTGTACTTTACATGATTCATTCATCTTTTGTCTTTCCAAGCCCTAGCTTGGTGGTGAACCCTCCTTGAGTAATTTTTCATACCCTAGAACACCCCTATTGTAGATCTCTTGTAATGTCACCCTTTTATCATGCTCATGTTTTCGGATGGTTTAGCCTATATTTTTCACCCTCGTAGGCTAATAAGGATGGTTATGGGGTCTTCTGAGGATTGCATCATTGCCAGTATTCAGTGGCATTCAATTATGGCTTTCGTTTGAGGCTGCCAAAACTCTGTATGCTCTACTTACTATTTATAGTAAGTCATGAATGGATAGAGAGGGGCCCTTACTATTTTTAGCAAAGCACTTCGTGGTATGGATATTCACAAAGTTGACCCCAGTTTCAATCAGTTTGTTGAAATATGCAATATCGAAGGAGATATTAAAGTTTTAATGGCTCAATTAATATTTTAATTAAAAAGGGTGTTATTATAAAGTTACAATTTAATATTATAACTTCAAGGGGTTACTTCATCACTAAAAGGGGGCCAAATTGATTAATTAAAGGTGGGTACTTATTCCAAGGTTTTTAAGAGCTGAAAATTAAATGAAACAAATATTATAGCATTTAATTGTTATTAAATTGCTTTTTGGAGGAAATCGACCTCTCCTTGGAGTTATATATTTCAGCCTTGTGAAATAAATGATTCATTCGATTGAGCATTGGTTTTGATGAGTTTTTTTTTTAGAGAGGAAGCCAAGGGTTTTTGAATCAGTTAGCCATTGGAGAATGTTCACTCTTCAGTGTTGCAGCCATTTGAGGTGGTGAGATATCCATTGAATTTGGCCTACAGGAGAACTTCATTCAGGGGTTCTATTTGTGCAAAATCAGATTGGTGAATAAGGGTTTGAGAGCTGAATCAAGGTCTTTTTGGAGCCAAGAAAGGAGCAGATCAAAGATAAGTTATTAGTGGAAGCTAGCACAAAACTCAATAAGGTGCGACTGCTTTTTACAATGTTTACCAACAGCAAGGATGTGTCTCATATATTGACGTGATTTGGGTTAAGGAAGGCATCATAAATTCTAAAAATATTCTCAATAGGTGCGCCCAGCTTAGGAAATATAGCTACAACTATTTTGAACAAAAGAGAATGCATATATAAGGAGGATCAAATTTATCTCTGATGTGCTTTTTTGCCTGTAATGATATGGCAGCCATGGTTATTTCTCAATCTACCCGGGTATGCTTGTAAATCAATCCTCTTTGCAAATATTCAGTAAAATTCAAGTATCAAAGTGTTGCTATCTCTTTGTTCATTGTTATTTTTGTTATTTATATTTCTTTTATGCATTGCATTTGTTTCAATATATGCAAAGATACCAAAAGCAAAAACCCTTATGAGAACACAAAGAAATTGCAAACATTTTCAAAAAAATGAGACGCAAAATCTAGGACAAGAAGAGTTCTTACATTGGTATCAAAGCCTTAATCCTGCCATCCTAGAGGGTTAGAGGTTCACATGAAAAGTCACCACAAAGATTATACATGCAGAAAAGTAGAACCATAAGAGAATTGGTAAGAGGATAATCCATTTGCAAAAGTACCTTTGGCAGAAATGGGTGACAGGGCAGAAGAGGGTCCACAGAGAAATGAACGAAGAAATGAAGATAGGGGTGAAGAGCTTATTGAAATAATGGCACATGCTTTTGAGGGATTTACAGCAACCATGCAGCAGCAGTTATAGCAGAACAGGGTTACAGAGGAAAATAGGATGCGGCACAACAAGGTTGCAGATGATGATAGAAGTGTAGTGGGGACACCAAGAGCACACCGTGTTCCCTCACAAACTGAAGATAGGAATACTTCACCCACTTTCTTGACGGAAGAGCAAGTTGAGGAGAATGTTGAAGAAGCTGAAGATCCAACATATGTTGATGCAATTATGGCAGCCAACGATGAGTGACAATTATTGACACCTCAAGTGCATGAGTGCATGCATTTTGACCAACTTGTGCAATCAAGGGTTGAGTACTACAAGTCTCGATAAGGGAATAGGCCCTAGAACCAAAAGAAATATTTGAAGCACACCACAAGTAAAATTACATTACCCAATTTTGATGGTAGTGGCAAGGTAACAACACAGTCCTGGATTCATAGGTTAGACACCTTCTTAACACTTCAACTTATGTCTGAAGAAGAAGCAATCAATTTTTCCATGCTACATTTAGAGGGAGCAGCCCATGATTGGTGGTACCATGGGATGGTGACACTACAACATGATCCTATCACCTCTTATTAGGAGTTCGTGGATAGATTGGTGAATCATTTTGATAAAAAAGGATCCAAAAGTTTATTTCAAGGACTTGGCACAGCTTAGGAAAACTGGCAGCCTAGAAAGTTATATCAGTGATTTCCAGAGGTTATCCATGATGGTGACAAACATTTCAGAGAGGAGGCTATTTTTGTTCTTCATGGATGGTTTCTTGGAACCATTGCGAGGGTGGATTAAGGCTTTCAATCCACCGACACTGCATGAAGCAATGAAGAAAGAAAGGAGTATGGAGTTTGCAGCCGCAAAGAGCAGAAGTTCACATAGGGATGTTCCTTCAACCAGCAAAGAGGACTCTTAGCAAACTGATGATAAGAAAAAGAAACCAGCAACCATGGCAGTTGAGGAGTCATGTGAGGAGCTGAGAAAAAAGAAATTATGCTTCTAGTGTAAGGAACCATACAACCCTAATCACGATTTCCCTTTGAGACCTAAGGGAAAAGCAAATCGAATCATGTGGGAATACTATGAGGATTCATATTTGGATTACATAGCTTCAAAGGATCATTGAGATGTGACAGCATCTGCGGATGGGAATTTGGATCCCATGGCATTCTTTGCTAATGTTCAGGACGAGGCCAGTTTTAGATTTAGGGGGACGGTTAACGGGAAGAATTGTGTTGCTATGTTGGATATGGGAGCAACACATAATTTTATTGATGAGGGTTTCATAGCTAGATGTAAAATATAGTCTGAGGATTTTGATGGATTCAGAGTTCGAGTGGCTGATGGATACACCCTCGTGTGCACCAAGTGGGTTGCTAATCTCATTTTGATGTTGAACAACTATGAGTTACATTATGATTCCTATGTGGTCAACATGGGTGAGATGAATATAGTTCTAGGCATGAAATGGCTCTAGGACCTAGGAATATTTACCCTCGACGTACCTAAGGTGGAGATGTTATTTGAGGTTGATGACAGGAAACACGTGTTGAGGGGAATTACAGATGGGATCTTGCATTCTATCTCCCTGTAAAGAGAAGAATAGGGAGAGAGAGCAAGAGATGATTCAAGAGGAGTTTGTGTTAGCTGATGACTCCAGGGGTTCAGAGTTGTATGCTTTAGATTAGCATGGTGGCGTTGTCCAGTTTGTGAACAACCCCTTGTTTGAGGCAGACGTTACATTATCTTATGATAACCCCCTTTTCGATTTAGATGTTGTAGACATGCACAATTAGCATTATGCACTTAGGTCATATTCATCCGCTCATTAAATTAATCAAGTTCATTAAATCCATTCATTAGGAAAATCAGGTTCATTTAATCTCTAAGGATTATCCACTTAAATTGAATAAATTAACTTTATTTAATTTAAGACTATCATTCCCTCTTTGATTAAATAAATCAAGACTTTATTTAATTGAAATCCAAGTCATATTTCTCCCTATTGATTTAAATAAATCAAAATATTTAAGTCAAAAAGGTCAAAATCACCTAAACATCATTTAAGCTAATCTAATCTTGATTAACCTAATCTAACCACCCATCACATCCTCTAGCTTTTCCCACTTGCACCCATAAATCATTTTAATTCATTTATAAAATCAGCATTTTCCATCAACATGACATCTTTGAGGAATATTCCCTCAAGTTTGAATTCAAAAAAAAGTGGACATGTACACCCAACAAAGCATTTATGAGGCCTTACATGTCTCTCACATGTCCCTTGCACAGGTCAAACTCAGTATTTACTCTCAAATTCAAATTTGAATCTCCCCCTCGTTGGCACATTGACCAAAATGTGCTCATTCCTCATCCTATTGACAAGATGACAAGTGTCCTCATCTCATTGGTCCAATCTTTATCCCACATTGCTCTCTCATAAGCATTCTTTCAACTTGAGAATCTTTAAATAGAGGCTTCATCCTTCAAAAAATCCTCCACAATCCATGCAAAGTTACTCTCTTCAATTTGAGAGCTAATTTTTCCCATTCATCATCTTGATCATAAATATATCATCAACATACCTTGGATCTTAGCAAAGGATTGGGAAAGGGCTTCTTTCCATAGAAGCACCAATCCACTATGAAATAGGATTTATTTCATGTTTTATATGCTTCAGTTTATCTTGTAATTTGTTTGCATTTTGAAACATGATTTATTATTTCATAGGAATCTTAGATTTGTTCATTTTGAAGTAAGGCAGATTTAAGATTCACATTTTGGCACCCACCGTTTTAATCCATCAGTCATACATCTGCCAATGGCTTTAGCTTGGATGTCTCTAAATGTCATTTATTTGCTGCTTTGACTTTCATCGGGTTCTGTTTCTAGCATTCCTCTGTTGGATAATGATATTTTCTTTGATATTAGAAAATGATGCTTTGATTTCCTTGTTTTCTGTTGACAGGTGCGGTGAGTGATAGGTTAAATCTACTATTATTCTAATTAAATAACACCATTTTCTCATCAATTTGCTTCTCTCATTAATCATCCTGGATTATTCTGACTTGACAGGTAAGGTGAGTATACGCTTTTGGTCTCAGCTTGTTGCCTATTACTTCAATCCCCTGCCAATCTCTCTCTCTTCACTGCATGAGCTTTCTTCTTTGTTTGCAGCCCCAATCACTACCCCGCATCTTGTCTTTCCATAGCATCATTTTCTTATAATCTGGGTGCCTCTTCTTTTTATTGCTACGTGCACCCTATTTCTCTCTTGACCTACACACATGTGCCAGCTTCTAATAAGAATAGCGGTTCCCATCCAAGCCATCCTATGGATGATATTAGGTGCTTGGTCGAGAGATAAGGCACAAAAGATGGCACAGATGGTTTCAGATTTATCAATCATCATGAAGTCAGAGAATGGTGGTATTTTACCACAGACCATAGTGAGAAAGTTTTTCTCAGGTGTTTTACCAGTGAATGAAACAGAGGATTCATTGTTATCAGGAAACTCGTAAGTTTTTTCCTTTGAGGTTATCATATTTAAGCGTACTAGTTGCAGTAGCTATCATGGAAACATTTCCTCCTGTTGGTAAGGCAATGCATTCACCACAGAGTTGGAATTCATACAAATGTGGATGTATACGAGTAAGCTTTAAATGAGTGCAGGTGGCAGTCATGGAATCTTGTTGACTGTCATAAATAATGGTGAAGGAAATATTGCTGAATGTAACTCCTTGACAGCCTAGTAAAAAACATTAAATAAAGAAACTGCACAAGACAAGGGCGATGAGCCTTGTTTATTCAGATCTTTTCTACACCGATCTCTTCACTCCACTATTCGCGCCCCTTGCTATTTTGAATTCTCTGCATCTTCTCATCCTCTTGCACTCACAATCATGTTTATGATGACATGACTCCCATTCCATTTAAGTGTAGGTTATACGTCTACATTCATAAGGTCAATCAAATGTTGTGATGGTTAAAAGCTTATTATAATATTGTTGTCTAATCTTTTAAGGAAACCGCTCCTTGCTACAAGCTATGGATGCACGCCACAAAGTTTATTTTCTATTCAAATAAACTTCCAGCTATGTGTACGTCATTATTACATTGCCCAATGAATCTCACCCGAATCTATTTGTGCAGGAAGATGGCGGGAGGAAGCATTCTTAAAGGCATTGAAAACACTGGCCGCTTGCCAGTTACATTTAATTGAAATTTTTTACAAGCATTCAAGGCTGAGAACTGATCTTGGCGCACTTTCTGGAAGGAAATTGGAGACTCCTTACACTTCTTCAATGTCATCATGCCTGTGCCTTTAACGCAAAATTTATGAACGGAGGCATGTCTCTTGCAAGCACATCATGCCATCATAAATAGCGTTGGTTCTCTGATTTTATTGTTTACGTTGCTGACTTTATCACTAAAGGCTTGTTCCTTTTTCACTTGCTTTGATATTTTTCTAATTGAGTGGGTCAATCTATTCGGTGTTAACTTCATTAGGAGATGTGACAGGTATTTAATTTTGAGATGTATCTGACTTCTTTTTTCCTATGAAGATGTTGGCAATAGGCTGTTGTCTTTGGCGTATAGAAGGTCAACCAACAATATTGAAATTTTAAAGCAACATTTTTTGGAAAGCTTTTAATTGTATATGTCTTTAATGAAGATATTTAGTAATTGGTTTGATTTGATTGAGTGATCTTATAATAAATGTCATAATTTTATATCATCACATTTATTATGATTATTTTGATAACCCACATTTGAGATTATGATTATCACATTATTATGGATATTTCAAGATTATGAGGAGGCTTTTGAGAAATTTATTCTTTTTAATTGATTTATTGACTCAATACCTCTAGTGATGTAGATTATGGTAAGGGAGAGAATGGATCTAACAAGTGTGGTATCTTCTCCATGCAATTAATATCAAAGCATGATCCAGTTATATAAACTTTTGATCATCCAAATCATTTGTTCTTTCAAAATTGAAATCATATTATTGTTTGGAGTTAGTGATCAAAATGAATTTAATGTTCTAATCCTCACATGATTGTTTTTTCTTTTTATAGGAAAGCGAGGAAGAAAAGAAAAAGGATAACGAAGGAAAACAAAGGAGAACAAAGAAAAGCGAAGAAGGAAAACGAAACATGAGGATGATATCTTGAAGGACCAAAGTGTTTTTAAATACTTTAAGTGTTTGTTTAAACACTTCTTCACGAAATTGTTACCTCTTCTTTCTTAGGACACTAATTTTTGTTTGGGTTTAAAAAGAATCTTTTTTAATTTTTGCAAAGGTTTAAAACAAACATTAGGAATACAACTTACTAAAGTTTGTTTTTGGTTAACAATTGAACAAAGTGTCCCTCATTTGTCATTTGGTGTTTTAAAAAAGAACTCACATTTTGCTTTGTGGATTTAAAGAGAACAATTGCAACTTTGTCTTTTGTGAAAGCTTACTTGAACTAACGTCATTGAAAAAGGACGTATGCGCTTCTCTCATGCTTTATAGCGATCTTGAGAATCAAAAGGCCTTTTTCATGACTTTAGGGTGAGATAAAACAATCACCTCCACACTTCTATTTGGGTTTAAAATTGAACAAGATCTTGTGCGAGTGTGAGTGGGGGCGTTATCCTGTATATTCTCTCTCTTTGTTGCCATCAAAGATTGATCGAGTTACAGATTTTGTTTTTACTCACTTTTGTTTATCCTAGAGGGCCTGCCTTGGGGAAAAAGTACTCACCCAAGGGAACGACTCAACCGGTAACACTCTAAAGCCAAGAGTATTTCTAACCTTGATATAAATGTGGGTATTGGAGTAAACGCCAATATCACGTGGTTGATTTCGACAAGATGGATCCGAAAGGGGACTCTTGCCGTATGGGTCAATCTCCACGAACGGAAAGTCCTTATTAAAACCCATGTGCTAGAATTTGACAAAATCCTTTAATCTATTTGTCGGTGCAAGAACGATTGTTCTGAAGCCGCCCCACACTTTTAAGATCTTTTAGTAGAAATGGAAAACATGCCATGGGAGTTTCATGGGTGTTGATGGTTGGCTGCCCTGTATAAGTGAGTGTCGTGGAGGGGAGCCAGTGGGGTCAAGCATCTAACCATTCGCTAAAGATAAGCATAGCTGGACTTGTCTAAGTGGGAATCCAACAAATATTTTCTTTCACATCCATAGGGTTGTACTTGTTCTTTATTTGAAAGCACGGTGCATTGATCGAAAACATTGAAAACCAACATTCAACATGAGCATTAAATCTCAAACCCTTTAGGAGAATCAAATATCCTTGAACAAATTCACATGTTATTGCTTGCCCTTGGGATTCATATCCTTAGAGGCTTCTAAAAATTTGGATTTCATCTCAATTTGCTCCTACTAAGGTCAACAGTAGGAAACCTTTGCCTTGATTTCCTCGATTTCTGCATAATACATTTTGTGGGATGAAATAAAATTAGGACATTGGACATTCAGTTCAAAATATAATCAAGAAGTGTTTGTGATAAAAAGAATCCATTAAGCAAAGATTAAATCAATTGGACCCCACACATGTGCTTGATATCTTTTGGTCGTATGGTTTTCATGCAAATATTGGTCTTTTGATTTCAAACTACTCTTAAAGAAAGGCATGTTCTTCACTATCTTGGTCTAGAAAAACAAAGTCCTTCCTAGGTTCATTTAGGAGAAAATAAAACATTTCACCCATCCCAAACACTTATCAAAATCCATCCCACCAAACAACTTTAGATCTTTGGAAACATCATTCTAAGACTTGGGTAAATCATCAAAATCTAAACCGCTTTGTTTAGTTAGGTGTATGGGAATGCATCCTTTCTCATACATTTAAATTGAATTATCAACCTTTGAACAAGTTCATCCTAAGATAACATCTAACATCTTAGGGTTTACAAGTCCATTATCCAAATCCAATCAAACCAATCAAAATCAAACAACAGGTTATTGATTCCTACAACCAAACAAAGTTGTCAACATGAGGATCAAATATATCCAAAATCCAGACTGAGGACATCATGTATGAAGATATCCAACATTATCCGCTCAAGGAAACAGGTCTGACAGAACAGGATATTCCAAAGTCAACAGTGCAAAAAATTCCAATAACATCATCCCCAGTGGTCATCTATCAGAGAACACTTATCGAACAAGACAACTCAGAACAAGAAGAATCAAAGAACAAAGGTACTACTTCCGTAATACTGGGGGAAACTTCATCTCAAGCAAACGTCAACATAGGGAGCATAAAGAGTCCTTATGTTGAAATTGACGCCAATACTACAACCAGTCACTTCATGAATCTTCTTCCACCCATCACCCCATCCATGAATTGGGACCAACTTCAAAAAAAATAATTGAATCAAAGTACAAAGAACGTTATCAAAGAAAAAGAAGCTGGAAAGCATAATGGACAAATCAAATACAAATGGATACCAAAAAATACAAAGAAAGATCATCCCTATCAAACTCCATCAGTCAAAGAAACTATGGGGCAAAATAAAAAAGGGAAAAAGTATCCATCAAAGATGTCCGCAAAAGCAAAAGTAGGCTTTTCAGGTGACGTACAAAGTGTATCAAACAGTTGGTCCTAATTCCATGTACACTTTCGTATCCACCCATCATTGCTCATTTTCCCAAGTTTGGAGAGTCAAAGATTCCAAGCTGTCAACCAATCCATCTTTTATCCCTAAACACACTCCACCTGCGCCTCCACGCATGCTATCCAATTCTACATGGGCATCAATGAACCTTCATCATAAGATTCAAAAGGCACTTTATCACGATGTACGCGCATGAGATAGAGTTAACCCCGATATCAATAAAGCAGATCAAGAATCTCAAAAGATGCATTCGAGTGCACGTATCTTAGCAAAGCAACTTCTTCAAGCAGGATATCAATGGCACATTATGATAGGGGCATCTACATCAGCAACACCTTGAGATTCAGCATGAGCTTAAAATCCTTCAAAACAATAAAAAAAATATGAAAACCCAAAAAAATTAGAAAAATGATTGAAAATAGTAAAGATAAAAATCGTCCTCTAGTGAAAACCACTACGGTGGTGCTTTGGGAAAGACCATGAATAAAACCTAGAAAACAGGCGTCATGTGTAGAATCGAGCATCTACGTGCGCCAGTTCAGGTGAGAGCATCTCATCCCATCCATAATAAAATCCAACATTCCATCTCATCCATAATTCCATCCATCTCACCCATAATAAATCTATTCATCCATGAACCATTGATCCAATCCATTTTCATCCATCTTCATCCATAGTCTAGGTTATCTTGATCTTGATGAAAGTTTGGGGCACACTTTACACTTGCTTATTGGTAAACATCTTGACATGGGCCATTTTAATTGATCTTATCCTATGTAGCATTATCTAAGCCATGAAGCATTATCCAAATGAGCATTCTTTATCTGAACACCGTATCTTATGACAAGATAATCGATGGCATCCTTTGCGTGCTTACCATATCCATCCATCCATACACTTATCCGAGCATCCACTCATCGCATTCCATACATTGCTAGACACTAGGGGAAAATATTCACATCTTGCTTCAGGAATAAATCTTGGTCTATATCCTCCAACTCATATGATGATCCGAACATTGGAAAATGTAAAATCAAATTGGTCAAAGAATTTGTGATCTAGAGTCCAAAGCACTAGCCCATGGCATATTTTGACGAGAAGATGTTCCTTATCAAACTGCATCTTCCATCGAACATCGATCCAAACAATCAATATCAGTTGCATCTAACAAACCCTTCAAACATCACATAAAATCATTTGAACACCTTTTGTTCCAAACCAAGCTTCAACAAACATGATCCAATCAAAAAATCATCATCTCAGGATATCCTTGTGTTGCTTAACACTATCCTTGCATTGTTGTGTATCCTCAACAATGTTATCGTCATCAATCCCGATCAATCAATCCTTGCATTGTTGTGCATCCTCGACAATGTTATCATCATCAATCCCAATCAATCAAATCCTTGCATTGTTGTGCATCCTCAACAATGTTATCATCATCAATCCCATCAACATCCTAAATCCTCGTGTTGCTTAACACTGTCCTTGCATTGTTGTGTATCCTGAAAAATGTTATCATCAATCCATTGATCCGATCATTCAACCTTAGCTTGGTTTTCAACAAAATCCCAAAATAGATCACTGATATCGTCACACAGATATCCATATCCAAATTGTCAAAATCGTGCGAAAAATCCAAAAACATCTGAAACATCAAAAAATCCCAAAACATTCATAAAAGTCAGAAAACATAAAAAAAGCCGTAAGTCCCGAACTCGTCATCTCACGGAAGGAGAGAGAGCTTGCTTGTTAAGGCTAATCTTGATCAGCCCCGAGACGTAAAATCAAAACATTCAAAAACATCAAAATCAAAACATTCAAAATGCAAAATCTAAACATTCAAAAAAACACAAAACATACATAAAATTCAAAAATCAAAACATTTGAAAATCTTGAAAAACACAAAAAAATAACTCAAAACACTATTAAAACTCAAAAACATCCAAATATTTGAAAAAATCCATCCGCTTCATTTCGCTTTCACCCGCAATAATAAATCATCCATAATAAACTGATCATCACCTTCATCCTTTGGCAACGCAAACAGAAACAATCACAACAGGAAACAAAATCAAGCTTCAATCGTAAAATCAAAATTGAAGCAACCAACCTTTAAGCATAAAATCAAACTCTTGATCATTTTCAAACATGTCAAGTCAACCTTATATCATGACCTATCCCAATCAATTTATCAAACCATCATCATCCTATACAGGCATGTCCCTAGGATATATCGTTCCGACAATGGGCATCATTTTTGATATCACCATGGATTCTTATCCTAACAAAACACATCCCTTTGGCTGAAGGTATGAAGAATATTGGCTTGTTTGCATACTTGATCTCTTCTTTTGATTTATTTTATTGCGCTCATTCCAAGGACCTCTCGATGATATACAAACGAAGGACTTAGAGAGATAGGAATGGGGCAACGAACATTATCTTTTGTCTGTTGTGCTTGTTGGATGTTCTTGTAAAATAACTTGGCAAATACTTGCTTTGTTGGGTACGTCCTAGCAAGGTTTCTGTATGTCAAGTGTGAACAAGAATACTCCTATCTGTTTGTTGAGTCAAAGTCCATCGCACTAGGTACAATTCCATCCTAGTTCTTTATACCTTGATGCATCGTATCTACATGTGTTATCAAACATAAGGTAAGTAGCCCTTTTAAAATCCCAATCCTTGATAAGCAAATTATCCATCTATCATCATCATTTCTTATCATCATCTCTAATAAAGTCTCGTCAGATCATGGACTTGTTGGATCCTCTTGTCATCACTTGATTTCTTCTTTTCCGCACTAACATCATGTCATGAGTAGTTTATCATCATCACCAGTGCACCCATCCTACATCCACAAAACCATCAGTATTTTGCATATCATCTCACATGCATGTTCATCATCATAATATAGATCTATTAGTCTAAGCATCTGCATAAATCATACATTTGCATAATCATAGTGTATCAAATCATCAATCTCATCCATCTCACAACATATCATCATTTAAGTTGTTTAAGATAATATAGATTTGTTATTCTAAGCATCTTAAAACCATATCATTTGCATCATTATCCATAACCATCCATTTTGAACCTCTTTATCATGAGATCGACCCTCAAATTGAATCTTTTCGCTTGATCTCTCGAAGGGGCAATGTACCAGTGTACTTCTTTCCGCTAGGGCAATCGAAAAAATTAGAAAATTTTTGAATTTTGATCGCGGCAAGTTTATTCTTTGAACCAAAGCAGCAAGTACATTACTTCAAAGAGGGGAAAAATGTAGACATGAAAAATTAGAATTATGCACTTAGGTCATTCATCTGCTCATTAAATTAATCAAGTTCATTAAATCCATTCATTAGGAAAATCAGGTTCATTTAATCTCTAAGGATTATCCACTTAAATTGAATAAATTCACTTTATTTAATTTAAGACTATCATTCCCTCTTTGATTAAATAAATCAAGACTTTATTTAATTGAAATCCAAGTCATATTTATCCCTATTGATTTAAATAAATCAAAATATTTAAGTCAAAAAAGTCAAAATCACCTAAACATCATTTAAGCTAATCTAATCCTAATTAACCTAATCTAACCACCCATCACATCCTCTAGCTTTTCCCACTTGCACCCATAAATCATTTTAATTCATTTATAAAATGAGCATTTTCCATCAACATGGCATCTTTGAGGAATATTCCCTCAAGTTTTAATTCAAAAAAAAGTGGACATGTACACCCAACAAAACATTTATGAGGCCTTTGAAATATTCTGAGCCAAATTTTTTCAATTTTCAAATTACAATCAGAAATGCAACACACCCGTTAGGGTTAGATAAATCAAACCAGCAGTTACAATATAACTCTTTGCCAAGAATGCGCACTCAATCTCAACAAGAGAGAGGCTGTCATATGGCAAGAGGATCGTCAGTACATTAATTAGAACTGCAATTGGAAGTAACTCTAACCAAGAATGGCGCCAAGTGATGGCGAGCATATGGTCAGATGGTCTTAATTGAAATGCTTATACAAAAACTCTAACCAAGAATGCGCCAGTGAATGACGAGCATGTGGTCAGAGGATCCCTACCATCTAATATATCGAAAGTAAACTCAACACCAAGTATGTGCTACCCAATTCCAGAATGGAAATGAGGTGACCATATGGCGGAGCAATTACATGAAATACAATACTGGAAATGGAGCTCAACGCCAAGTATGTGCACTCCTATCCAAGATGAATAGGCGCTATCATATGACGGAGCAACTAAAAAGTAAATACAATAGACTAAGCAAGGATTAGTCTCTTCCACGAAATGTGGGAAATATAATAAAGAGCTTACAAATGTGAATATTGGCTGGTTAGTACTACTAACAGCCTTACAATATAATATATCTCCTGCAAGCATGATGGATTATAGTGATAATCAAACTGTTGAAATGTAGAGCTACTCCAGAATGATTAATATGACTAAAACGAACAATCCCAGCCCTATTAATAATTTTACTAAGTCTGATATGACAGATCTGCAGTTAAAATGGTGAAATCAACAACTCCAAAACTCACTTAAATGCTCATACCTCTCTCAATACTCACTCATTTAACTTGAAATCAGTTGCAAAACATTCTAATGATGATGACAATGAAGATGGATCACAAAAACTTCTCACAAAGACCCCTATTTATTTTGCACGACTTCCAAAGCACTTACAAAGTGAAATTGCCTGCAAGCAAGGGCGATTTACTGTAGATAATTCATAGACTTCAAATAAAATTCTGGAAACTTGCACATATGGTCGCCCTACATAGGAAAATAGATTGGAACAGTACCCAGAACAATATTATTTATGTTTCTTGAGTTGTGAGTAAAAACAACCTACAGCCATACAAACTAGCAACTCTAAAATTGACAGAAAATACAATAACTCAACTACGGAATGTGAGAAGAACCAACTACAATGAAAGGAAACCAACTACAACTAAACTTCTCAACTAGTTGTTGTCTTTCAAGCAAGAATTCGAGCCAAGGCTAGGAGGCATTCATTCTTCGAAGCAATCCCAAAGCCAATCCGACAGCATAACTTTGCAAATTCATCAGATGACCCAAATGACGACCCAGAGCTCCAATTTATAACTTCAGAAGAGTTTTCTAGAAACCTCCAAGAAGGGTGCCACCTCAAAGATTCTTTTAGGTCTTTGGCTTATCTTTTGTCTTCACCTTCAGGATGGGCATACTTGCTTTATGTGATAAATTTCACTTTTTAAATAAAATATTTAGCTCACCCAAGTTGGCGTCCAACTCACTTTAGCAATATTTGACTTTAGAGATATTAAAATATTTCCTCCATGTAGGAAATACCCTTCAAGTTCCCTTCTTTAAAAGAATATTAATTTATGATGCTAGGACAAGGGATTATAATGTTAAATTATAACATTATAATATAAAATAGCTTATATCTCCATAAAAATGCATCAGGAGCCAAATTCAATCACATCATCTGAACTGATTGAAATAGAAGTCAATTGACCAGAAGTCAACCTGCCAACTTGCCAAAAATAGAATTTACTAAAAATAGTAAATTCATGAACTTGCTCAAAATGTTGTGCAGAAACCACCAATGCGAAGCTCTCTCAAAACCCAAAAAGAATCCACAATCCAAAATCAACAATTCCAAATGCAGACTCAGCAAAAAGATGAAAATATCCTCCAAGAAGTTTGGAAACCCTGATTCGAGCTTCTGCTAGCCGACAGCTCACCGGGGATAGGCCATCAATCACTGAAAGGTGTAGTGCTAAAAATGGGGACATTACAACCTTACATGTCTCTCACATATCCCTTGCACAGGTCAAACTCAGTATTTACTCTCAAATTCAAATTTGAATCTCCCCCTCTTTGGCACATTGACCAAAATGTGCTCATTCCTCATCCTATTGACAAGATGACAAGTGTCCTCATCTCATTGGTCCAATCTTTATCCCACATTGCTCTCTCATAAGCATTCTTTCAACTTGAGAATATTTAAATAGAGGCTTCATCCTTCAACAAATCCTCCACAATCCATGCAAGTTACTCTCTTCAATTTGAGAGCTAATTTTGCCCATTCATCATCTTGATCATAAATATATCATCAACATAACTTGGATCTTAGCAAAGGATTGGGAAAGGGTTTCTTTCCATAGAAGCACCAATCCACTATGAAATAGAATTTATTTCATGTTTTATATGCTTTAGTTTATCTTGTAATTTGTTTGCATTTTTAAACATGATTTATTATTTCATAGGAATCTTAGATTTGTTCATTTTGAAGTAAGGAAGATTTAAGATTCACAGATGTTGATTCCACTCTTGCCCTGGACTTTGAGATGAGCATTGATTGTAGTGTTTGGGATCCTTCCAGTGCATTGAGTTTTCAGACAAAGCTTGCAAAGGAGTTTTCTAAGGTATACACCGTGAGGAGTGCGTACAGTTTCACATTTGACCCTCATGTGCATGACCTATTTTAGATGCACAACTCCATGGCACAGGTACTTGACAGCGGTTATGACAGTTTGCCTAGCGCAAAGTTTGGGAGCAAACATAGTCAGTCTTTTGAACCACTTCCTCTTGAGACTCATACTCCTACAACACCTGATGGCGAGTTTGAGTTGGCTCGGTGCATTTAGCTAGTTGTTCTAGGGAGGGTGTTACAGGAGAAATTTGATGATATGAGGGACATTACACAATTC
>VDFB02303127.1:61922-128590 GCA_007258455.2 Sequoia sempervirens
TAATGTCCCCTTTTTAGCATGCTCATGTTTGTGGATGGCTTAGCCTATAATTCTAACCCTTGTAGGCTAATGAGGATGGTTAGGGGGTCTTCTGAGGATTGCATCATCTCTAGTATTCAATGGCATTCAGTTATGGCTTTCGTTTGAGGCTGCCAAGACTCTGTATGCTCTACTTACTATTTATAGTAAGTTAGGAATGGATGGAGAGGGACCCTTACTATTTTTAGTAAGGCACTTTGTCATATGGAGATTCACAAAATTGACCCCAGTTTCAGTCAGTTTGTCGAAATATGCAATATCGAAGGAGATATTAAAGTTTTAATGCCTCAATTAATATTTTAATTAAAAAGGGTGTTATTATAAAGTTATAATTTAATATTATAACTTCAAGGGATCACTTCATCATTAAAAGAGGGATAAATTAATTAATTAAATGTGGGCGCTTATTCCAAGGATTTTAAGAGGTGAAAATTAAATGAAACAAATATTATAGCATTTAATTGTTATTAAATTGCTTTTTGGAGGAAATCGACCTCTCCTTGGAGTTATATATTTCAGCCTTGTGAAATAAATGATTCATTCGATTGAGCATTGGTTTTGATGAGTTTTTGTCTGAGAGAGGAAGCCAAGGGTTTCTAAATCAGTTAGTCATTGGAGAATATTCACTCTTCAGTGTTGCAGCCATTTGAGGTGGTGAGATATCCATTAAATTTTTCCTACAAGAGAACTTCATTCGGGGGTTCTATTTGTGCAAAATCAGATTGGTCAATAAGGGTTTGAGAGCTGAATCAAGGTCTTTTTCGAGCCAGGAAAGGAGAAGATCAAATATAAATTATTAGTGGGAGCTAGCACAAAACTCAATAAGGTGTGGCTGCTTTTTATAGTGTTTACCAGCAACAAGGAGGCGTCTCATATATTGATGCGATTTGGGTCAAGGAAGGCATCATAAATTCCAAAAATATTCTCAATAGGTGCGCCCAGCTTAGGGAAGATAGCTACAACAGTTTTAGACAAAAGAGGATGCATATATAAGGAGGATCAAATTTATTTCTAATGTACTTTTTCACCTGTAATGATATGGCAGACATGGTTATTTCTCAATCTACCCGAGTATGCTTGTAAATCAATCCTCTTTGCATATATTCAATAAAATTCAAGTATCAGAGTGTTGCTATCTCTTTTTTCATTGTTATTTTTGTTATTTGTATTTCTTTTATGCATTGCATTTGTTTCAATATATGCAAAGATACCAAAAAGCAGAAATCCTTGTGAGAACACAAAGAAATTACAAACATAAAACAAAAAAGAAGACACAAAATCTAGGGCAAGAAGATTTCTTACATCTCTCTCCTTAATTTCATCCCTAGTTTGACATCTCTAGGGTTTCCTTGAATGAGAAGCGAGAAAGATTGTTGTTTTATTTCCTAAACCATAGCCAATGATAATTTTCTTCTTTACAATATTATAAAATGGAGGTACTTAAAGATAATAGTAAAAAGATAAGGATCTAAATATATCTCCATGATACCTTTGTCTTTATAAATTAACAAGCCTCCTCTTCCATTGATTATTCCCACACTTCATCTCTTAACTTATTTACTTTCATATTCCACTTATCTAATTGCCTTTCCTTTCACATTTACATTCCATCTATCTTACAATTCTCCCAATACCACTAGCCCCATTCTAGTTCCTACTTATCACCTCCTTTAAAACTATAATATACCTTCTCATACTTTTTATAGTATCATTCCCCCTCCACCACCACTTTCTCACATATTTATACCTACCATATTATTGGCTACATTCTCACCCCTACCTCGATATAAACTAATGTATAGTTGTACACATAAGGAGTCTTATGTTTGATACACCTGAAGGTTGAGGGGGATGTGAATCAGTCTACACAAAAACTTAAACCTTTCTAGAACTTATAAACTCTTCATTATAATACCAAATTTTCAATCTAATCAAAAACATTAAACAAAATAGTAGTAGATAATGATATAGTAGTATAAAGCTTCAACAACTTCAACAGTCAAATATAGAGGAGTTCTAACCATAATTGGATCAGCAAAAATGAGAAATAAATGGATAACACACACGTGCAAAAAGACTTGCAAACCAAGGCTCACTACCTCAACACATCATACAAAGGACATGCTCAATTGAAGCAACTACAACTTTAAGTGTGAGATACAAGAACCTCATGAGATTCACTATCTCAGAGCAGGATACATATATTTGGATAAAGATTACAATATTTGTCAACAATTCACTCTCCAAACTAAGGCATTAAGGTGCACTTGATCTTTCTTCTTCATATTATTACACTAGCTTTGTTGGATATTTAATACATTCCACATTCACACTTGTTCACACTTCCATACAACTTGCAGCTGAAGTGATCTTTCATTTATATCCATCTTAATTCTTCAAAACTTCAAGTAGGTTGAATATGAAGGAATATAATAGATGAATTCAATAAGTCGACAACCAAAATATAATGCAGTCCTATACTGAAGATAGAGAGGACGTAAAAAAAACTTATTACATCTTCCAATGTGATCCAAAACAATTCACATGTTGTTGCATATCAATCTATGTCGACATCGAGGAAACATGTAGAGAAAATATAAAGCACACAACCAGTCAACCTGAAAACATACTTCCAATTGAATTTACTTGATGTGGTCCCCAAAAAGATAGGTCAATACCCAAATCTATCATAACACATCTTCCATTGTTGGTGCAGACCCCCAAGCACATGACATGCAAGCAAAAGAACAAGCCTTGTCGACTTTCTGATATCTACAAATAACCTATAAATTCAACTCACAACACAATTCAGCACCAAAGCAACCAAACAAAAACATGTAGATCGCATGGGGATGATCCATGAATATCCAAAAGCACTTCTAAAAACTTCTTCATTTTGTCATGCCACTAGCAATCACCACAAACCAAATATGAACAAAATCCTTTATCTAGGAAGCACAAGATATAAATCAAAGGATATAACATTAACAGATTAACTTACGGATCACTTCAACACATAAAATTGGAACTGAGGTACTACACAGATGTTGAGAGGACATTCACGAAATTGTATGAGCAGAGACATCAATAGGGAGATGTGTGAAGCATTTCCTAAACCAGTGCAGATAACCAACAACACTGCCAACCTTCTATAATTCATAGAAATCTCCTCGGCAACACTGGTGACCTAAAAAGATAGGAGTGCAACATCCAAATAACACTAACTTTGAATCCTAAACCACAAGACTGTACCTTCCACAATGGAGGAATACAAAGCATTATCCCAAGAAAAATTCCAGCAACTTCCTAAACCAAGAACACTTAACCAACTTGCGAAGGCCAAAAATTTCTTTCAACAACACATGCATACATCAAGAACATCATGAGAGATCACAAGACATATTGTAGACCTTCAACAACATATTTTCACTATCAACAACACTTCTAATCCTCGTCTTAATATATCTTTATGAAATCAACTCTACTAACTAGAACTATACTCAATACTTCTTTGATGACATCCATCCATGAACTTCAACAAAACCATATATCAATATTATCCTAAGCTGAATGTTATCCATAATGACAACCAATGCTAAGAAACAAACACTACAACAATATCTCACCAAGTACTTGACTTGAGGGACATCAAATGCCAACAATCTCCCTTACTTCTCAAGTACTGACAACAATGTCAACCACAAATAATTCACCAAGTGTTGTCATCAACCACTAACAATAAGCTCATCAACCACTTCCAAACATATAAAACTCTTCATCAAGTGTTGACATCAAAGACAACCAACAATCAATGTTGACATCAATGATAATAACTGCCAACAATCTCATCTAAATCTCCTCAAGTGTTGACATGAATGAAAACAATGGGCAACATCTTAATAGCATTCAGAGTAAAGTGCATATATTTCCTTTAACTAGAAAGGATATTACTAGTTAAATTAATCATAATCATCTCTCATATGACATATTAGGTATCCATTTACGATGGGTTTTTTGGGCCTGTATTTTAATTTGTGTAATGGTAAATGGGACCCCATGACCCAACTTAGATATTTCAATATTAATTGCATAGATTGTATGTATGGGGGTCATTTTCATAACAAATTATTTTAATATACATGGAATTATTATATGCTTGAGTTGTATTCAGTATCACATGGTTCCATTCACTCATATGTCAAACTTACTAATAGTTATGTTAGATAGTTTAAACTTAACATTTATATTAAAGTTAAGATTTTTATTTGGTATAATGTAGAAAATAAGATATTGAATGCATCTAATATATAAAATAGAAAAGGTGTTCCTCAAGTAGATCATCAACAATAGAAGTAATAGTCATATATTTAAAATAAAATTACTAAAAATAATAAGAATAACATGATACAAAGACTAAGATATGATGGAGAGAAACCTTGTGTAGGAAAAACCTAGAAAAATGTGAGTGTATGTTGACTTATAATGTTCAAAATTTGTTGCAAGAGCTCAAAGATGATAAATTCTCCTAGAAACATTAGAACTCTCTAAAATAAACTATTCCCTTCTCCACCTCAAAATTCTCATCAACTTCAAATAGTTAAATACATACTTCATTAAAATTTTCCCAAGAAGGAATTTAATAAGTAAAGAATAGAAAATTTGATCAAAATTATAGTATACATAGGTTTTCTTGAAAAATTAAAATTGAAATGACCACCCAAAAGGAGGAATAAGTAGAAATATTTTGTATTTAGAAGGTCACTCCATGTATACATGTAACAAATCATCCATTTCAAATAAAGATGCAATCGCATGTTCCCCGCTATTAGAGAGAATTCACCATAATAAATGACAACTTTACCATGCAAATTATGTGTTTTCCTCAACAAATTAAAAAATTTAGTAAATGGGGAAATATTATAATTTAAAATTACACTTAAACACTAAAATGTGCACACATATTATGATATAAAAAATATATCCTTTGTAAATTATATCCCCCAAATTTGGAAGGTTTCGGACCTAAGCTTAGTAAATTTTTATCTCTAAGTGTCCTAATGATACAACAAGAATTTTCTTAAATATGGAGTAACATTTTCAACATTAGTATTTAAATTATCTGTAGACTTCCTCTTTCTATGGAAAACATTATACATGAAAGGCTTTTTTTTTGGAGTAATTAGGATAATCAGCTAATGATTAATTAGTCATTAATTAATTATTAGGTCCCTTATTACTTTAATTACTTCAACTAAACTTAGGAATTGATGTTTTCTTATTAGATTGGCTAAATATAACACATTTCTTATTGCATTGGATGGTGACACTTGTTGCAAGCTAATTTAATCCTTTCCTATGGTTTTAGATCTAGGCTTTCTATCTCCTTCCATAACGATTGATCATTAATTGTAATCATACTTCTAAGTATTCATATTCAATCTCAATCTTCTCAAGGTTGCATAAGCATACTCATTACTTTTTCTCCCCAAATGTGATAAGGTTTTGGCTACAAGTGATCCTTGAGAGTTGTGAGGTTCATTATCAACTCCAACATGGTAACAGAGCATCATATTTATGACTTCCTATTTGAATTATAAGAGATTTTTCCTTGAGGGAAAAATTAACTCATCCTAGAGCAAAACAAACATCACCGTTGAGTCTAAAACAACCAAAAACCCTAAGAATACATGTTGAGTCACTCAAATCTGAGCAGTTGTGAAAAATTTGAGGAAAGATCTTGAGGAAAAATATGCATGATCGCATATCAACCTATGTAGGCCCAGCGAGTATAGGAAAATGTACAAGGCTTTTAAATTTTTTCTCTAGTTTTTTTACCAAAAATTTATAAGAAATTTTAAAAAAAAATCAAAAAAGGATTTAAAGAAAATCCTATTGTAGCTTATCAAGGTACCTTGTACCTAACCCAGATGTACCAACATGCATGGCAGCCCTCGTCGGTGACAACGCCAACCTTCACAAATCCATCAACTGCTATAAAGTCCACTAGTAGCAAGTGATTGGATTAAACTATGGTTGATATGATGGGTAAAGCTATCCTTGTAATTCTATCTTAGTTTGAGAAGGTGGGTCTAAATCAACACTTGAGAGTTCTGAAGTTTCCTCATTTTACTCCTCAATGTCAATTCGGGGTCGTGAACTTGTGAAAGATATTGGGGTTGTTTGCCTAAGGGCCGAACCTAGAAAGTCAAGTGTAGATGAATGCAACTACTTCGCCTAAGTTTATTCTACAATCTGACTCTCAGTTCTCCTGTCAATTCTGTGACAGGAGCCTATACTCACACAATCTGCAATAGAAATTGATTAACAAAAAATAGTAAACAGTATTACCATTACACATGAAGAACAAAATATATTAAAAAGGAAAAATTTAAATGAAACACACTAAAATCATTCATGCATATTTGATAACCACACCAATCAATATTTATCAAATGCAATCTACCGAATGAAACTCATATGCATTAATAGTAAACAATGATAATTGCAAAGTAGTTTGATCATAGAGAAATAAATGTAAGACTAAACACTTATTACCACACGATGCAATCCTACTATAGTAATCATCGGGTAGTCGATGAAGTGGGTCCTACCTTCTTTGACCATCGGTGATGGATCTCATGAGCACAAGCTACTCCACGCTAACCAATGTTCATTAAAATAACTTCATAGTATTTTAAGTCACAAAAATAGAGATATATACCAATAATCATATTATCATATATATCGACTGAGTCTCGGCTTACATTTTTGTAGATACCATAGACCGATTAAGCTTATAACCACTGCTGAATAAAAACATAGAAGATTCTTTGGTTGTTTCGGCTTGCGGCCAACAACCTTAAAAGATAATCAAAAATAGTTTGGAGTTTTTTTCCATCATTTTGAAACAACACAACAACTTAAAACAAATAAACATAACTTAGAACATGTTTAACCAAAATGACAAATAGCTCTTCAACGGTCTTCAACTATATTCCACCGATTCCCTTATCCATGCGCCATCCATTAAGCATCCCCTGCTACCAAAATCATAGAGAAAATCAATAAATAATCAAAGGATCTTGGTATAACCACAGGATTTCATCTTTCCTTGTATTTTATAAAAAAACTTTATCCCATTAACAAATGGTGATGGGAGCAACAAAACATACTACAAAATGAAAAAGTTTAAAGGCAATTAAAAAGGTAAAATAAGGACATATTTCACCCTCATCATTCCCCCCAACGTAGGGTTTTGAATGTCCTCATGAAAAAGAGTATAAAGTACAGACCAAGAGAAAAAGGGGCTAGTTTTTGCATTGTGTCAGTGACTTCCTTAACTCGTGACTAGAATAATGCTTGCATCTGCTTTTCATGTTCTTGAATGGTCATGAGGGATGTTTTGGAGGCATCTGTCTGTTCAAGTACTGCCTTGAGTTGTCAAATCTCTTATGCCTATGAGGAATCAAGAGAGCACATATCTTGCACCTATCTCTGAAGGGCCTCATTTTCCTCAGTCACATATCCTGCAAACCTTGTATCTCTTCTCTTGCTAATAGAGGATTTTCCTCTATCACTTTAGTTACCAAGTTTTGTAGGTCAACAATTTCCTCATTTGTTAACAAAGGATTCCCCTTCTCGAATTCTTCCCCTACTTCTTGATTTCCAGTTGGGGGTGTCTCCATAGGTTCTTGCTCATTGTCAACCGACACATTCAAATCATGCTTTTCCATTTGGGGAGAATTCAATGGTCCTTTGTTCTGCAAGGCTGACAGTGGCTTCAGGTATTAGTTCAACATGAAAGTCTTGAATATTAGTATCAGTATGAATATTCTCCTCATGTGACCCAAACCCTTCCTCCATACCCTATGCATTCTCATCAAAGGGTTCCATTATTTTTCCTTCTTATGTGGCTATCACTACTCCCTCTTAAACTGAAGGACGAGACTAAAGGAGTTGGGTTTCTTGTTCACACCTAGTTTCATTTTCATTAGTAGTCATAGGTGCTTCTCTTTTCTTCCTTCTATTGATCCTTCATAGCTCCCTAGAAGCATTTACTAACCTTCTAGTTCTATGATATACAAAACGTAGGACTGTGAGATAATCCACTTTTGTTGATTGTTCCAAACCTAGAACATTGCTAGCTACATTTTCCAAATTTTCCAATTTTTTGGCTATAGAAGTAGGTGAGTTCTCTTTAGTTGGTGATTTTTCCTTAGTGGGTGATTTATATTTCTCACTAGGAGCAGTCGAAGCTTGTTTCTTTGAAGAGCCAGGGGAGACTGAGGATGTCTTTCTATGCCTTTTCCACTTACCCCTAGTTTCCAAGTTTGGTGTGTTGGTTTTGATAGACTTGCTACTAGTAGGGGTAACATGAGAGCTCTTGGCCAGTTTGCTACTTGAGGCTAGGGTTTGCTTGACACCCTTCTTGGAAACCCTCTTCTTCATAGGTTTAGGGGAATCACCAGAAAGTTCTTTTGTTCCTAGGTCTTCACTATGTTCATTTGAAGAACTTTCATTATTACTGCCCTTATCTAATTTTGTGACTACGAACTAGTCTTTTTTAGAAGAACTAGGTAGGTTGATAAGAGAATCCTCCTCTGTGGAGTTATTTGGGGTGTCTTCACCAAGAAGTGAATCCTAATCCCGTGGAGGAGAGATTTTTTTCAATTCCCTCACAATTAACAATTTAATGAGCCCATGGTGAGCTAATGAGTTTTCATGCCCCTTTTGAACCGCTTTCTGCATTTGGTTTACAAAGGAGTAAAGAAAATACGGCATGTTTACAAGAATTCCCCATCTCAAATGATTCATATGTCAAAATTTCTTAGCATAAACATATACATACCTACCTTCAAAGGTTATGTATTGAATGACAAATTTTGCTACATTGTTCCAGGGCTGCGGAAGTGAGATTAACTTTGTGCCCTATCCAGTGACAATTTCAACAGACTCTCCTCATGCTAGGAACTTCTTGCACAAAATTTTGAAGTCCATGGCCCGTTTGGAGTTATCCGGAAAATAGTTCTCCCCTGATAGCGGAAACCTAGAGACATTGGCTATGGCTTCCACTGAGAAAGGAATTGTTAATCTGTGAACTTTTTCTTCCTTTTTGTGGCAGGTCATTGCGAACTCCCACACAATCTTCTCGTCATACCCTTGTTGTGACCTTTTCACACATCACCCCAATCAAAATGGGGACCCCCTAATTTTTGCTCCATTTGGGTCTTTTGGCTTTGGTTTTAGTCAATTTTCCTGCTGTCTCTCTCGGTTTCATCTATCTTTCCCGGGATGTGCCCATCTTTGGGCCTAAGTTGAAATTTTGGCTAAGTCTGTAAATTAAGGTTTTGAATCTTCAGGCAAGTTCGAGGTTAATTTAAGTGAGAAAATTGAAATCTAAGCTTCGCACTGCAATCAAAAAGCCTCCGACAGGTTCCCATTAAAATTTTCACTAAATTCTAACTTGTTATTTTTAGCAGTTCGGGCTTCGAAGCAATTTTTAGGGTTTGTATGTGTGCTTTTTCAATGCATGTCTGGAGAATCTTTCTAGGTTTTCCAAGACCTTCGCGATGATATAACATGCAAGCCAACATTATAACTTCCAGTCATTCTGGCTCCAGTAGTCATTTTTAGGGTTTGCATGTCTGAATTTTCAATGCATGTCAGGATATTCATTATGGGTTTTTCAAGAGCTTCACGATGATGTGACATGCAAGACAAGTTGATCACTTTTCAAGGACTTACTATTTTTAGCAGGTGTCCACATGCAAACCAATTTTTTGGGTTTTTTGGTCCTTTTTAGACATTTACTAGTTTTAGCAAGTTCACTCCAGAAGCTCCCCAACACTTCAGTTTCACGGACAGAGAAACATGCAATAGAAATGGGGTCAAACAGAAGTCATTTGAGGCACATGCAACTCAGATTAGGGTTTCCAACTTTGGGACTCAAAATGAGGGGTATAACACCAGAATCTCTGAAAAATGGTGTATCCCATCGCAATCAGCATCCTTAAAGAAGTCTACTGGTAAAATTTGAGCGCAATCGACAACTTACTATTTATAGTAAGTTACATCCAAAACAAGGCTAAAAATAGCAGGCCAACATAGGAATCCAGTGTGAACAGGTCAAACAAGTCATGAGGATCCCATGGAATGAATTTCAAGTTAAACGGAGTTGTAAAAGTTCAAGAATCAAGAACTTTCTAAAAATAGCAAGTCAAAGAGGGCTGGGGCGAAACTTTTCTAAGGCATGAAAATTGAAAGCACACCCATCAAGATGTGCCCAGTGCATGAGAGGTCACAAATTTGACTAAGTCTAGCAAAATCAGAAGTAGCCCCCATCAAATGCGCCCTTGAGAGGAGGCTGGGTGAAGAAATCATCAAAGTGTGAAAAACCAAACCTCAGGGGGTAAAATGCACCCAATATGGTGAGGGTGACTTGAAAATTTTCCAAGTGCCATGAAAACTAGAAGAATCACCCCTCATATGTGCCCAAGGTGGAGTGAGGAAGTTTGAAAATTGTCTAAGTAAGAGAAAATGAGAGCCCATGGGTCTATATGCGCACTCACATGGCACTAGACCCCCTCAAATGCGCCATCATCAAGGGGGGGTTAGAAATTTTGCTAAGGTAGGAGAAATGGAAGCATGTGGTCTAAAATGTGCCCAAGTCATAGAGGAAGCATCAAAATATTCTAAGGAAAGATAAATTTCTTGATCCCTCCTCCAAATGCGCCCTAGTCACCAAGGTGCAAGGTGTTTGAAAAATGTCTAAGCCAAGGATGGAAGCTAGGCCCTCCAAATGCGCCCTCAACATGAATGGAAGCATACAAGCTTAAATGCACCCTCAAGTGGAACCTACACCTCTAGAATGCGACCATGAGGAATGAAGGAGAAGTGAAAAATTTCCTAAGTTATAAACTTGAAGCACCCCCCCAGAATGCACCCAAGCAAAGAAGATAACTAGGAAAGTTTCTAAGTGTTGGGAAAAGAAATTCAACCCCCTTTGAATGCACCCAAGTTAGATAAATGAAGGAAAATATTCCTAAGGCATTGGAAGTGGAATGACAAGGGTTCAAATGCACCCTAGTAGAGGAGGATGAGTTGAAAACCTTCTAAGTGTGAAAATGGAACCTACACACCCTAAATGCGCCCAAGCTGTGAGATGGATAGAAAAGTTGCTAAGGAATATTGAATGGAAGCTAGAGGGGTGAAATGCGCCCTCAAGTTGAACTGGATGAACGAAAAGTTTCTAAGTTACAATCTAGAAGTAGGGACCCCTAAATGCGCCCACCTTATGGAGAACTTGAAGAAATTTCTAAGTATTGAAAAATAAAAGCCAGACCCCCACAAATGCACCATCATCAAGGAGGAGGTTAGAATTTTTTCTAAGGCATGAAAAGTGGAAGCTCACACTTCCAAATGCACCCAAGGAAGGAAGAGGTATGAGAAATATTCTAAGCTAAAAAAAAATGCTTGACCCCCCTCAAGTGAGCCCATGAAGTAAGAGAAGGTGTAATGCGTAGAAAAATTAAATGTACCCCTAAGTGATAAATATTTTTCAAGGGTAGAAAAACTAAATGTACCCCTTCAAGAGTACACATGAATAATATAGTTGAAAAACAATTTTTGAGGGGAAATCTTTTTGTGGGTCTTGGATATTTTCTAAGGGGAATAATTTTGAAACTCTCCACACCTTACCTGAGATTTTAAATGGGCGCCTGGTTGATGAAATTCAAATAACGAAATAAAAAATTTCTAAGGCAAAGGGAGAAATATTATTTTTGAAAATAAAGTGCCTTGACTTATAAATTGAAGATGGATGCCTAAGTGATTTGTGATGAAATTTCTAAGGGAGACATTTTTTTTCCAAGACCAAAGTGAAGATGAAATAATTTTGGGATAAATTTTCCTAAGGCATTCGATTCAGAGGGTGAAATTTTCAAAATTCTAGAGGGTCAAATATTCCAAATTTCAGGTGACAAGTGTGGTGACTGCCAGAGGAGGGAAAATTTGAATTCCTATAGAGTAGTGGAGGAAATTTAATAAGTCCGCTAAAATAGGCGTTCTTCTAGAAGCCAAGGTATTCTCAAACCCAGTTATAAGAGCTCTGAAATTTTTTCATCTCTCACTCACAGTTGCAAGTGCAAACTTGAAACTTAGAGAGTAAAGAAAAATCGACGTGTGAGGAGAAGTTGTTGAAGTGAGCTAGTTTGGGCGATTTTTTTTTTCTAAGTGTCGGAGATTGTATTGTTGCAGGAGAAATTTCTAAGTGTTGAGAAGATATTGACTTTGCTGGAAATTGTTGAGGATGGCTGAAACAAATAGACATGTGCCTGCAAGAGATACAAATGTTGAGTCCAGCAAGGAAAATGCTTCCATACAAGCTGTAATCAAAAAGTTGAGCAAGACTTTCCTTCCAGAGTAAAAGTTTTCTTTGAAGTTGGGAAAGTTGACTGATACAAATCTTGGCTCTTTCAATTTGGAGGCTTTCAGAAGACGAATTCTAGGGATAGGAGGCCATCATCCATCATTTACTTCACACAATATTGTCAAAAGTGGGCTTTATGCAGCTACTGGTTTTCCACCAGCAATTCAGTGTCCGAAGCTGATTATGGAATGCGCCAATTGTTACAACTCAGAGCGAAGAACTATCATTTCACCTGACAGCAAGTTGTTTTCCAACCTCACACATGAAGCTATTGGAGAAAAATTTGGAATTCCTCCTATAAGAAGATGGCTTACAAAACAAGAGAAACATCTAAAAGAATGTATGCTTCTATATTTGAAAGGTGTGTTGATATGATAAACTCTTGTTGGATGCAAAAGCCTAGGCCTACTCGCACGAAGTTTCCAAAACAAATAATTTTAGATAACTTAAAGCAAGAATATTGCGACCTGATTATGATGCTCAGCAGAGTTGGAGGGAGCCCCCAATCATTCATCTTTGAGCCTTGGATGTTTTACTACATCAACCTTGTGCTGGAGGGAAAAGAACGTGTTAACTAGGTGGTAATGATCAGCGACAATTTGCATGAACAATTCAGAAGTTTGAGGAGAATGAAGACATTTTATATGAGCTCATATATCATCTATATGCTGGATCGAATGACAAAGTACAGGGGGTATCATACAAGGAGTCGATTGGGTGTGGTTCTAAACAATTCAAGATTCATGAGGCTTGTCCGCAATTGCATTTGACAAGCACTTCTCACTACAAAAGAGTCAATGATGCCTTCATGATGCATATAACGAGGAATCTTCAGAAAATAACTCATCACAGAATATCAAAGGAAGCTCAGGAGCTGATTGAGAGGTACAGATGTTGGTTTATCCAATTTTCAAAATTCACTTACATTAGGCTGCAGGGGTTTTCATCTTATCCATACAGATTTCCCCAATACCCCACAAACAGAATTTTGATGCTAGAAATATCTAGGCAGCTCATTGCCTACAATAAGATTCAAAAGAAGAAGAAAAAAGGACTTGACTTCCCTATCATCATGGGAAATTCAGATGAAGTTTGTCCTACATTGCAGGCATCCAAGGATTTAAAAAACGAACTTCAACTTTTCCACCTCTCTTATCATACTAGCAGGCAGTATTATGATCCTCATAGGAATATTAGATGGATATTGGCTGAGGAATTCAGACATAAGGTGCACATTGAAGATTTTTGGGCAAGTGTGTTGGATGATGCTAAAGTGAGGAGAAGGATGTTTTTGAGGATACCATTGAGCATGATTAGGAAATGTGAAATTGTTCTGGTGCCAGACCAGGTAGATGAAGATATGAATGTTATGCAGGCTGATTATGAGACAGTGAAGAATACACCACTCCCACTTTTGGATTGGTCGGAGCCAGAGATTACAAATTTGGATATGCTTTGCATACCAATCTTGACATTCACGAGAGGTTGGGTGGAGAGGCACGTGAACAAGCTTAAGGGCAGGTCAATTCCTCTTACTTATAATTTAATGGGAGATAATAGGCCACCAACTATTAGGAAGAAGAAGCAGGTTGCTTGAGCTCCAGAGCCACAAAGAAAAGAGCCAGTCCAACCAGAGCCTCAAAGGGTTGAGGAGGCATCACATATGCCATTGAGGACTCACTCTCCGAGTGTGTAGGAGGTCTCATTGTTTGCTGATCAAAGCAATATGTTGAATGAAGAATGAGAATTACAGGAGGAAAATCAACCACCTCGTAGGGAGTCCATTGGCCAGAGTGTCAATGCACCTATAAGGGAGAACCAACAGGAAGAGCAGGAAGAAACAACCATGGATATCATTAGAGGATGACACTACTACAGGGCAAGAGGCCCTCAGGAGATACTCAGCCTCTAGAGATTGATAAGGCCCATTCATTATTTCTGACTTGTAGCATGTGGTTCCAGATTGGCTAAGGGACAGAATGAGAAGGGACCCCATTGAAGAAACCAATCCAACAATTGAGATGGAAGAATTTTTGAGTAGGATCAGTGCACCTCCAACAAAGAAGAAGGCTAGAACGTTATCAAAGATTTCAATAGATGAAGATGGCTCTCGCATGCTTCACATGGTTGTACCTAGGGTTGAGTGCAATCAAGATGAATTTGTTCTAGAGAACTATGTGATCAGTACCATGGCGTTGGGTCGCCCTACTGAAACACAGATAATTGAAGAGTGTGATAACTCCTATCAGGCAGTCAAGGACAGGCTGCTCCAAACCGAAGGCAAGTATAAAAGATTGAAGAAGGAGCACACAACATTGATTGGTTATGTACAATGCTTATCTTATCCTCATGGGCAAGAGAATCCGGCAGTTGAGCTTTCAGCCGAGCTTCCAGGAGAACTAGTTAGCGGTTTGGAGGACTTGAGGAGGCTGGCACAGGAGGTAGATAAATGGGTTGCTAATGTTTTCATTAAGATGGAGAAGTTTATGGAGGATCTTGCCCATTCCTATCAGCAGACCTCTGACATTATGGAACAAATGGACACAGTTGATCAGGCTTGGGGTGAGGCTCGCATCTATCAGAACAAGGTTGTTCTTCATCTAGAGGCTTTGATGCATACGCCCTTGCAGACTTTGGTTGAGGGAGGCGTAATTCAGGAAGGTGATAGGTATGACTTTACTAGCTGGTAAACTTCAATGGTCATGGGCCGAGGTTTCTTTGATGTAGCACGGGCAGATTCGGTCAAAGTCGGAAAGGCTATGGTGAATATTCTTGACGAAGTCCTGAACACACTTGAGGCTATCTTTGCTAGGAGATTGACTCTTGAAGAGATGACTACAGATGGTTTGAAGAATAGATTGGAGCCTTTATTTTCTGAGGTGGGGAATTTTGTTCAGGATGATTTTGAAAACACCTCGACCTTCTCCAGTATTATTCAGAATACTCGGGATGCTTTAATTGCCTGTAGAAAATCTTGCACTCGACATAGGCAGACAGTTACAATGCTAGAGTTTCAGCTTGATCACATCCCACCTGTTTCAGTTTAGGAAGTTGAGATAGTTTTGGCTAGATTCGTTGACTTTGCGGTCAAAGAGAGAGAGTGGAAACGCCCTTCTAGATGATGATCTTCTAGAAGCTGGTGGTGGGCATTAATTTCCCATGATGTTTCAGGTGTGAGTGGGAATCTTTTTGGCTCATTTATTACCCCACTCTTCTTTGTGGTGGTTTTTAGGATGAAGCTTGTTTAGGGCCAAGGTGGCACGATCTAGGCCATCCATCTAATTGTAATCTAAGTCATCCATTAGACTTGGCCAGCTATAAAAGGGGCATCCCCCCTCATTTGTAATTCATGAGATTAGCAATCATAGAATAGCAAAGCATAGAGGGACAGTTAGCGTAGTTTGATAGCCTAGCTTAGATTGAAGAGAACAGAAAGCTTTCTCATTGAATGCTTTGTAAGAAGTTGTTGTGAACACTCTCATACTAACAAGAGTTTTCATTGATGGTGATTTCATCTTTTGTTATGAGTAGCTAGCAAGGATTTTTTGTCCTTTCGAATCACTTAGCATTTTAAAGTAGAACTTAAAATAAAATAGATTTTATTTCATGCACGTAGATCATAGTTGTGAAATGCAGTGTTTTATTCTAGCAAGCTTTGATTGATCCATACCACTAGCGAGTTTACTTATGGTGTACTTGCCTTGCGTGGTCAACTGGAACCCTTTGAACCTAACTTCGATTATGATTCATATGTTGGAATTTGTTGTTGTGATGGTGTCTTTATGTTGAATTGTAATTTGAATACCTTTAGCTACTCCCTTGAATACCTTTAGCATACTGATATTGTGCCATCCATTGAGGGTATGGTGAGGGTTGTTACCAACCCCCATACCATTTGGGTCAATTAGAAAAATAATTGGGTTGGTTGGGTCCCGAAGCAAGATAATCATTCATCATGCCAGGGTGCATTACTTGAGGTGGAAAAGTTCACCTCTAGGCCATGTAGTAGACAGGTTCCTCAGAATATTCCATATCAAGCACACCTACAGGAAGAGGCCTTAAGGTAGAGCTTCTACTGACTTCTAAGGATGAAATGTTTGTCCTATTGTAAGGGCAATCCTCACTACTATGTTTCTTATGATAAGTCGGGCAAAACACAGCCAAGGCCTTTTCGACTTCCTCTTGTTTCCTACGAGTATATAGAGTGTCTATCTATTTACCCATATGATTTAACAAATCAATTTTAAGATCCTCATGTAAATTGCCTATTTCACGCTTTGTTATACCTATTGCACTAACTGGAGCATAAGGATTACTTGGATAGTTCCTTCCCAAACAATGAGACCTTGAATAATTCCTAAAAATGTCATAAATATCATCAAAGTCTATTTTAGAAATGTTCCCTTTACCTATTAAATTTAATGCTTCCATAGTATCATCTCTTATGCCTCTAAGAAACAACATTTTAATAGAATTAGGAGTCATCCCTTATTGTCATGATCGTTGAAAACTGAACATGAAACATTCGAGGTAATCTTCCACAGACTCGTCCTCTTTCTATGTCATTTGGAAGATTTCTTCCCACACCTCTTTTATTTTGCACTACTCCTAGTACTTGGTCAAAAATAATTCCTTCATGACTTCCCATGTTCTAATATTCCCAAGGTTCATGAACCAACACAGGGTTGCATCCTTTAATGTCGTTAGGAACAACTTGAGCTTTTGTGCATCACTTTGATAATCATAGTTGTGGCACAATGCATCAAACTCAAGTAAAAACATGTCAGGATCCTCAATAGAAAGACCATGAAAAACTGGTAAAGAAGAGTGATGAATATTTTTCATAGGAGCATCCTCTTCAAGGTGTGTAATAGGGAACTCAAAGGTGTTTGGGTTGTTGTGGGATAATGCTCTCGCATCATTGTTGTTGTTATTTTTGTTCATGTTGTTGTTGTTGTTGTTGTTGGGATCAGCAATGACATCTAATTCCCAAGGGGTAAAGTAGGTTTTAAATGGCTCTTGAGTTACTAAGAATGTACCAGCTTCCTGCCTGTAAGATTCTCGAAAGAAATTTTCAAACTTTCTTCATAATACTTTGGAAGAACCTAGATGGGTACTTGCAGGTTTCTCAACTCTAGTAGACTCTATAACACAATTTTTGATATCAAGTTTGGGTAACTCTAATGATTTCAATTTAGTTTTTAACTTCTCTCAAGTTGAACTACTTCCTTCAATGGATGGTTTTAACCTATTTTGCAATTCTTCGGGTTGTGTTCCCTCAATGGATGTTTTTTATTTGATTTTAAATTTCTCAGGTTGTGAACTACTTCCCTTTTCTCTTCTAATAAATCTTCCTCTACCATCCCTACTACAATTCATGCACCTAAATGACTTACAACAGCACAAATCAGGAGTATTAACCTTAACAAGGTCAACAATTGTATAGGATTCCCTCTTGACGTACTGGTCCTAACTCAACTTGCTATGGTTTCAAGCCTTTAATATCTTTCCCCAGAAACGACAGAAAAATGATTGGATTAAAGTATGGTTGATATGATGGGTAAATATATCCTTGTAATCCCATCTTAATTTTAGTAGGTGGGTCTAAATCAGCCCTTGAGTGTTCTGAAGTTTCCTTAGTTTACTCTTCGATGTCAATCTAGGGGTCATGAACTTGTGAAAGATATTGGGGCCGTTTTCCTAAGGGTTGAACCTAGAAAGTCAAGTGTGGATGAATGCAAATGCTTTGCCTAAGTTTGTTCTATAATCTAACTCTTAGTCCGCTTGTCAATTATATGATAGGATCCTATATTCACACAGTCTACAACAGATAACGATTAACAAAAAATAGTAAACAGTATTACCATTAGACATGAAGAACAAAATATAATAAAAAGGAAAAACTAAAATGAAACACACTAAACTTTATTCATGCACATTTGATAACCACACCAATCAATATTTATCGAATGCAATTTTCCCAATGAAACTCATACACATTAATAGTAAACAATGATAATTGCAAAGTAGTTCGATCACAAAGAAAAAAATGTAAGACTAAACACTTATTACCACACAATGCAATCCTACTGTAGTAATCACCAGGTAGTCGATGAAGTGGTCCCTACGTTCTTCAACTATTGTTGATGGATCTCACGCACACAAGCTAATCCACGCTAACTAGTGTTCATTCAAACAACTTCATAGTACTTTAAGTCGCAAAAATAGAGATTTGTACCAATACTATTATTATCATATATATTGACTGAGTCTCGGCTTACATATTTATAGATACCATAGACTAATTAAACTTATAACCACTGCTAAATAAAAACATAGAATATTCTTTGGTTATTTCTTCCTATGGCCAACAACCTTAAAAGATAATCAAAAATAGTTTGAAGTCATATTGGTGTGTACTTGACAGAGTTTGCTACTTCTGGGTTTCATGGAGGTTGTAGTGGCAGTGGGCATGATGGTTTGGTTAGTTATCATATCCATGGGAGTTTAGCAAGAGTTCTAGAGAGATATTGTGTTACAAACGCTTCCAGGTATTTTTATCTCTATATGGCGAATGGATGTGGGGTTTGGTTGTTTTGGGATCCAGGTAGTGACACGTTTGGCACGGTGTATTAGATGGGTCCCATTGGTTTGCTTCACCACTCCTAGCACAGTGAAGCTGAGATTAGAGTAGCGAAGAGGAAGTCGGAGGGTATTAGGCATGGCATAATTCCATTCCAGGTTTGGGATCCAGGGATATTTTGTGCAAATATGTTTATGTTGGTGCTAGAGGAGTCCGTTAGAGATGTGTGGGACATTTCACAGTTCTTCCTTTGGGCCTTTCGAGGACTGGAGTTCCTTTGCAATGAAGATTTATTGGGGACAAGCAATTTCAAGGAGGGTGGATTGTAATGTCCCCATTTTGTGAGCATCAGAGTTTGGTGGATTTAGCCTATTCCTAACCCTTGTAGGCTAATATGTCTGGATAGAGGGTCCCGTGTGGCAGTTACTTGGTGATTAGAGACATTACTCTTCAGCTAGATTTAGGTTTTGGCCTTTGCACAGGTTATTTGACTCAGATTGGCACACTTACTATTTATAGTAAGTTACTATTTTGGGAGAGTCAGGGTTCCTATTAATAGAAAGACACCTGAGCAGAGAATATTGGCAGTGTCGACCTTGATTGGGCCTTTGCAGCTATTTCTAGACTCAGTTTCACATACTTACTATTTATAGTAAGTCATTGTTCAGGGTTTCTATTTTTAGACAGGCATCCAATCACATGGAGAACAGGGAGAGTCGACTCCTGGCTCAGACGGCATGGCAATCAGACAAGAATATCAAGAGATATTAAAGTTTATGTGACTTAAGTGATTTATTTAATATTTTAATATTATTATAAAGTTATAAAGTAACTTTATAATAATAAAGTCACTTTATTATTATAAAGTGTGTTAAGTGAATAATTTAATGTGGGAATATATCTTTTATCCCACATTGGCCAGGAAGGTGTTTGAGCTCTCATAAGAAATGAATAAAAAGAGACTTAAGAGCTCATTCTCAACATCCAGTTGATGAATATTATTTTGATTGACTTTTATTGTGAAGCCTAGGGCTTTCACAATTTTCTTCTTTGATCATAGGAAACGAAAAATTCCTATTGATAGCATAACTAAGGGAATGAAAGATCTCTTGAAGGGTTGCAAGTTTGGAAAGAATACTTCAGTTCTTTCATTGGGGAAAAATTAGTGGCCAAGGGCCAATTTTGCACAAGTTCGTTGAAACATTCTCAGTTTGAAAGTTATTAATCTATGCATTGGAGGTTCACAGATTTTAATCAAAAGAGGAGTCCGAGTCTGACCAAGAAATTTCCAGATTTGTATAGAACCATTTACAACTCAAGGGCAATCGATTGAAGCAGGGAGAACGATTTTCATATTTACAGGTGATGCAATTTAGAATGTTTTCTTTTAGAAAATCGTGGCACAAAGTGGACAGTTAGGCGCTGTTTAAGAAGGTAGTTTTGGACTGAAATGTGTAGCAGACCTGGGCACTTTGTTGGGTCAATTTCATATCTGGAGACTCAATAAAAATACAAATCTGCTTGGAGGACGATTTCATTGGAGAAGAATTCTGATTTAAAAATCAGAAGCTACAGACATATATCAGCTTGGTGAAAGAAAATCGATTTAATTCATGGGAGCTCCAATATGGTTCGATTCTGGCTTGCAAGGGAGACACATCATCCAAGGAAGCTAGGTGACCTCATTGATGAATGTTTGGGATGATAAAGAGTTGTACATTAATTAATATCTGCAATCATATCAGCAAAAGGGGAAATTCATTGAGAAGTTTTATTTGGCTTAAAAGAAGATTATTTGGCTTGAACTTGGGTAGTTTCATTAACTACATTACTAGACGACTTCATCCATCCAAGTTCCTCTGTTTATCATTCATAATAGCATTGCATAATATAATAGTTTGTAACCAGTTGTAGGTGTGCATTCATGGATGACATTGAATAATTTTCAATTGCCAAGAGTCTTGGCATTCTTATGATAATTTGTGTAGATGGTTGCATTTCAATAAGGATATCATCTTTGGGGAGTTTCACATGGTTGTAATGTTCATTTGAATATGGTATGAAGATGTATGCCAACTATTTGATATAATGCCAATAGGCTATAGATACAATTATTAGCGTGGTAGTTGCATACTGTTGATGTGTTTTTTGTGACGGCACCAACACAGAATAAAGTTACCAACGGCTACCCTATTCTCTCTTGAACAAAATCTCCTACATGCTAAGATTGCTAGAAAGATCATGCATTCAACTCCAAAGTTCCTTCATACAGTGGATAGTCTTAGTTGGTTTGATGCGATTTGCTGGTATTTCAAGGGGACTTACGTAATTGTTCACTCCAGAGGAAGGAGTTTTCAAGATTCAAAGGATTTATCAGTGAAGCTCAGATTTCCTAAACTAACCAAGAAGTACTGAATTTAAAAGGATGCAGGGATAGAAGATACTCTTGACTAATCTACGTGTGGGATGTGGAGATCAATTTTCACAAGCCTCAACTAGATTCCACTTTGCCTCACTTCGGATAGCTTCCACAGAACCGGTGCAATCTTCAAAGGGAATAACTAAAGATATTCATATTAAAATTCAACAATGAAGACACCATCACGACAACACATACCAACATGAAGATCGTAATCGAAGTTAAGTCCACAAATTTCTAGTTGACCACACAAGGTGAACTCACCATCAGCGAGATCACTAGTGGTATGGACAGACAAAGATTACTCAAATTGAAGACCACATTCCACAATTACTATCTACTACTTGCATGAAACAAAATCTTTTTACTTTAAAATCCTACTTGAAGTACAAGACGAAGAAACCTCGCTAGCTACTCACAACAAAAGACAAGATCATCATCAATGAAAACACTTTTTATTGAGAGAGTGTTCATAACAATTTCTTACAAAGTTTTCAAAGGAAAAACTTTCCTTCTTCTTCAAACCATAATATCAATCTATTAGCTATGCTAACTCTAGGCTATCTCTCTAATGCTCTCTATGTCTAATCTAATCTCTACTGAGGTACAAATGAGGAGGGATGCCCCTTTTATAGTTGGCCCAATCCAATGGATGGCTCAGATTCAATTAAAATGAAGGGCTCAGATTGAGCCATATAAGCCCTAACCCTAAAAACTGCCACTAAGAAGAGTGGAGTAATAAATGAGCAATTAATGTCCACCATCCTTCTAGAAGACTCTCATCTGGAAACACGTTCACATTGTTCTTGTTCTTCTTCTTGACCACAAACTGGATGAGTCTAATCATCATGGCTTCTTGAAAGGGTATGGCAGGAACGTTCTCAATCTGAAACTTCAGGGTTGTAACTTTTTAACCTATTTGATGGTGATTTTCCTCCTTCCTGCCACTACATCTTGAGTTGTACGAAGCACGCTGGAGAACATCTTTTGGGTCATCGAAGGACTTTACACTTAAGGAGAATTTCTCTGCTTCACTCTTTAGCCCATTATGTTGTCATTCTTTAACATTGAAGCCTTTTGTTCACTCCTCATCCTTAGCCTTGAGGGCATTTTAGTGCTTGAAGATGACTCTTTAACGCCTAGGTCTTCATCATTTCTTCATCCTCATCCTGAAGGATTCTCCAATCCTAGACTTGACCCATTCTCCTTTGGCATTCACCTTCCCGATTCAAGTGCATATTGGGTCAACTGTTAGCCAGTTCCTCCAAGTACTCGCTCCATCCCCCCAAGTCATCATGCCTTGGCCTTGGTGCTCATCGTACAAAACAAGCAAGGACAAGAGCATCAAAACACTTCATAATATAAATTCACCTCACTTACCTGATTTTCATGCTTTGATCTCCAAGGTCTGAGTGATCTTTGGATCCTTTTCCTCTAGTAAACTTTTCCTCCCTCATATCCTTTCAACACCTGTGTGCATTTAACAATTGAGCAACAAAATTTCATGATTTAGTTTTTCTCCACTTCTTCCACTTTGCAAATGAGAGGAGTTTATTCAACTTCCTCATACTTAGAACAATTTTCAATCATCATACCTGCCTATGGGTGCATTTGATGTGTCCCAGGTATTTTGCATGCCTTAGAACAATTTTACCCATCTGAGTTCTAGGAAATTTTATCCCCCATTAGAAAATCTTATCAATCACCAGTCCAACATCCATCTTCAATATAACTCCCTTTGACTTAGAAAATTTTATTTCCTCTGCCTAGAAAATTTCATCAACCAAGCACCTAGTTAAAATCTTCATTTTAAAATATCTGGCAAGGTGTGAAAAACTTCAAAATCATCCCCTCGTTGAATGTATTCAATACCCAGAAGAAAATTCCCCTCAGAGAATGCAAAATCCATGTGTATACAGATGAAGAGGTACATTTATTTTTTTATTTTCAACCTTCAAAAAATATTTCATCACCAAAGTTTATCTTCCTTTTGCGTTTTCCTTTCCTTAAGAAAATTTTCAAATCACCATTTCAAAGTGGGTGCATTTTCATGTACCTACTGCCATTTTTACAACACTTAGAAAATTCTCCAGCTAACACATCATCTTGGGCATAATTGACCCTAGCTGCCTCCACTTTACATGTCTTAGGCAAGTTTTCAACTTATCCACTGTCATGTCCCCTTCTAGTTGACATCTCTCAGAGCACAGGATTAGCCTATTATGCGACCCTTGTAGGCTGATAGATTGGATAGAGGGTCTTGATGGAGCTTGGCTCAGCTTCAGTTGTCAGTTTGTGATCAGTTGGCTTTCGTTCTGGCTCGTTCGGACACTTCTAGCCTGAGTTGCTATTTTTAGCAGTATTCAACACTCAGCGTGGGACCCCTACTATTTTTAGCAGTATGGATTGATTACTTGCAGAATCACTTCCTTATTCGTCAGCTTCAGACGGCTCGAGCATCGGGTGAATATTGAGAGAGATATTAATATTTAATTGATTTAATTAAATATTAATTGTGGAAGCATTATAATATAAAGTTATAATATTTTATTATAACTTAAGTGATTTCAGTGAAGGGGTCACCCATCATGGAAAGGGGCCATTTAACTATTATATTTTATTATTAAAATTTGAGCTGAGACGATTGAAATATTATAATGAAAAGGTTCGAACTTTTTAATATTCCCTATTATTAAGGAAATCACACTTTTCAGTGTATAAGGCATTTTTCATTAGGAATCGAGCCATTATGTTATTGAGTGATTGAAAATTGATCAAGTTTCATCAGAGCACGGAAGCCTAGGGTTTCAGTCTCAGAGCATTGGAGAACGAGCCATCTCCAGTGAAATCAATTTAGAGGGTGTGAGATATCATTTGATTTATTGCCAGGCAAGAGATTTCTTCATTTAGAAGAAATTACAGAGCTTCACAGAGGTCTATATCTTCAGGGTTTCAGCGTGAGACTTATCCAGCAGGATTCATACAGTAGAGGCGCCTATATCTTCAGATCCAGAGATACCAGATAGAGCCGTACTCTTATTTGTTGATTGCTACTGTATTTCTGGCCGTACATTTCTGTACTAGGCCGTACCATTGGTGAAAGAGGCGTACTTTTCTTTCAGAGCCAGTCGCCTTCATTCTTGGTAGTCAGTCTTCATTACCAGTGGCGCATACTTCACAGGCAGTGGTTTCTTCCTTCTAGTGCAAGGGAAAGTGCTCAATCATATCAACCGTACCATCACCAGAAGATCATTTATTGCTGCAATATTACCAGGTTCTTTAATAAAAATCATTGCTTTTTAGATTGCATGTCTTTGGATCTCATTTGTAATAAGTCCAGAAGTTAAATAAATAGACTGGCATCAATATTTGCAATAGATTATGTTATTTTTGGAGCTATAAGATTTTATTTATATTTTCTATCATTTATTTGCAAAATCGCCATTTTTCATTATTCTTGCAAAAAACACAAAAAAACCAAAACTTCAGAAAAACAAACAAAAATAGTCAGATTCAGAGATAAGGGGAAACAAGGGGTTTCTACAGTGGTATCAGAGCTAAATCCTACCATCCTGAGGGTTTAGCAGTCTTATGCAGCCAGAACAGGTTGGGTCACACAGGTATTATACACGCAAGCGAGCCTTGATCAACAAGCAGCAGGGTTTGGTCAGGCAGCCGGGAGATATGGCTGACAAAACAGATGTACCTAGAACAGAGATCCCTCAAAACCCTAGGGATCAGGATGATGCAGAGGTTCTACTCGCTCTTAGGGATTTACGAGCAAGTCAACGGCAGTCTAATGATGTATTGCAGCAGTTGACAGTAGCACTTCAGAGATTGGGTACTCCGAGGAGACCGTCACCACATCGTGACGAGGACAGAAGTGATGCAGGATCACGGAGAGCTCCTAGGACAGCTTTGCGGACAACAGACATGCCCACTAGGCCTACGTTTGTGAGACAAGAGGCCGATGAGGCTATGGCAGGTGAGGAGCATGAGGAGTTGTTCGCAGACACACTTATGGCAGCAAATGAGGAGTGGGAGTTAGTACCACCAGATGTCAGAGAGAGGATCTCCTTTGACCGATTTGTTACACAGAGGCGAGAGCATCACAGAGGTCGACAGGATTGGAGACCTAGATATCAGAATCATGATCTAAAACATGCTACGAACAGGCTCAATCTCGCGATGTTCGATGGTAGTGGTAAGGTGACAACCCAGGCATGGATTAGTAAGCTAGACACATTTCTTACATTGCGTCTAATGGCGGAGAGAGATGCAATCAGATATGGGACATTACATTTGGAGGGAGTAGCTTACGATTGGTGGCACCACGGTATGCTGACCCTACAGCATGACCGGATCACATCATACCAGGAGTTCGTGGACAGGTTGGTGGAGCGGTTTGATAGGAAGGATTCAGAATCCTACTTCAGAGACCTGGCTCAGTTGAGACAGAGTGGCAGCTTGGAGTCATATATTGGTGACTTTTAGAAGTTATCAGTTATGGTTCTGAATATCTCATAGAGACGCCTTGTGGTACTCTTCATGGAGGGTTTGATAGAGCCATTGAGAGGTTGGATCAAAGCCTTTGATCCTCCTTCCTTACAGGAAGTGATGAAGAAGGCACGGAGTATGGAGTTGGCAGCACCTTCTAGTAGATTCAACTCCAGAGGTTCTTCATCTTTCAGGGACAATAAGGGCTTTAATAGAAACATAGAGAAGTCTGATTTTAACAAAGAAAAATCATATTATAAAAATGATTCAAAGGGTAAATCAGCAGCACCACCTTTGGATCGTGAGGCCCTTAATGATCTACGCAGGAAGAAGCTTTGCTTCTACTGCAAAGGTCCCTATGACGCCAATCACGATTTGCCTTTGAGGCCTAAGGGCAAGGCAAATCGAGTGATGTGGGCGTATTATGAGGATTCGGAATCAGAGAATTCCGAACAGCAGGAGAGTTCTGAGGAGTCAAAACCATAGGCTTCAGAGCCTAAGGCAGAGATAGAGTCAGAGCTTCAGATACAGGAGGCACGCTTATCTAGCATTCAGCAGGAGGGATCATTCAAGATTCATGGAGTGTTGGCAAGGCAGAGGGTCATTACCCTTCTTGATACAGGAGCCACACACAATTTCATAGATGCTAGATTCGTTGAGAAACGAGGACTCATCACTGAGGAGTTCGAAGGTATTCGGGTTAAGGTGGCCGACGGATACACTTTGAGGTCTGAACGCATGATTAAGGATCTCCCTTTACGCTTGAACAATTATGAGTTCAAGGCTGATTACTATGTAGTTAACATGGGAGACATTGATTTGGTCTTAGGCATGAAGTGGCTTCATTCACTTGAGGAAGTCACTCTTCGTCTCAAGGACATGGAGATCCGTTTTGATGTTGACGGGAAGACACACATCCTAAAAGCAATTTGGGACAGCAACATCAAAACAATTTATTTTCGTCGGATGGAGAGGCTCATGCGTCACGACATGGTAGAGTGGGCTGCCGAGTGCACATTGGCACCTATACAGGAGGGCCAACAAAAGACTGAATATCATCCCGACATACAGCAGTTGAGAATCAAGCATGATAAGGTATTCAGTGATATTCCACCAGGGAGACCTCCAGACAAGGGCATTGAGCATATTATTGAGCTCAAGGAGGGCGCTAAGCCCGTTATGATAACTCCTTACAGGCATCCTAAGAGGTTGAAGGATGAGATTGAAAAGACAGTAAAGGAGTTACTTGCTATGGGTCACATTCAACCTAGCAAATCACCATTCACTTCTTCGGTTGTTTTGGTAAAGAAGAAGGATGGAACATTACGCATGTGCATTGACTACAGAGTCCTGAATAAGAGGATGATCAAAAACAGGTATCCGATACCCCGTATAGACGAGCTTATTGATGAACTCCATGGTGCATGTTACTTCACTAAAAAAGATTTACGGTCGGGGTATCATCAAATCAGGGTTCGTGAGTAGGACATTGAGAAGACTGCCTTCCGATGTCATTGTGGGCACTTTGAGTTTATAGTGATGCCATTTGGGCTCACTAATGCGCCGGCTACATTTCAGTCTACGATGAACAGGGTTTTTCATTCACAGCTAAAGAGATTCGTATTGGTCTTCTTCGATGATATCCTTATTTACAGCAGGACTTGGCAGGAGCATTTGGCTCACCTGGAGACCGTGTTGAGTATTATGGAGAGGGAGTCCTTGTACGCCAAGGAATCCAAATGTGACTTGAGAATGACCGAATTGTTATATTTAGGTCATATCATCAGTGCAGGAGGAGTGCGGATGGATCCTAAAAAGATCCGCGCTACTATTGACTGGCCTACACCGGCAAACCTGACATAGTTGAGAGGGTTTCTAGGTTTGTGTGGATTCTACCGTAGATTCGTGAATGGTTATTCACGACATGCAGCCCTTATGACAGATTTACTGAAGAAGGGTGCATTTATTTGGACTCCTGAGGCACAGGAATGCTTTATGAGATTTAAGGAGTTGATGACTACATGCCCTGTTTTAGCACTACCAGACTTTACGAAGCCTTTTGAGCTTCAGTGCGATGCATCAGGTGAGGTCATTGGTGCGGTGCTTATGCACGACAAGCACCTGATTGTGTATGAGAGCCATAAGCTCAGAGGGCCAGAGAGACTTTATATCATATATGATAAGGAGATGCTCGCTATCATGCATGACTTAGCGAAATTCAGGCAGTATCTTGTTGGCAACAAATTTTGCATCAAAAATCACCATAACAGTTTGAGACACTTCTTGGGGCAGCGAGATCTCAATGACCGTTAGCAGAAGTGGGTCAGTAAATTGCAGGCATATGACTTTGATATCTCGTATATCAAAGGTACACAGAACGTAGTAGCTGATGCTCTTTCACGCAGGCCATACTTGAGCTCTATGGTTCATATCACGGAGGATTGGAGGCATATGATTGTGGCAGAGTATGCCAAAGATACTTGGGCTTCCAGCATTGTTGAGGGATCAACGATTGATACCAGGTACACGCTTGTAAATGACTTGATCATTTACAAGAACAGGATATATTTGATCCCAGGTTCAGAGGTGAAGAACATAATCATGCGAGCCTTTCATGATGTACCGACTGCAGGACATCCCGGGTATTTCAAAACCTACAGACAAATACGGGAGAGATTCACATGGAAAGGACTCAAGGAAGATGTTCTTCAATACATGCGTGAGTGCCCTGTTTGTCAGCAGAACAAGCAGGAGAACACGCACCCGGTAGGATTATTGCAGCCACTTTTGATTCCTGACAGGAAGTGGGAATGCCTGTCGATGGACTTTATCACGGGCTTGCCTAAAACCCAGGGGCGAGATTGCATATATGTAGTTGTGGATCGGTTAACGAAGTATGCCCACTTCTTCCGATTACCACTACCTACCACGCTACCCGTAGCGAGGTCTTCTTTGTGACGTATTCGACTATATGGATTGCCTCGGAGCATTGTGCGATAGGGATAGTCGGTTCTTGAGTCACTTCTGGAGGTGTTCAGACTTTGTGGGACCGAGCTCACTCTGAGACCAGTTACCACCCGCAGACTGATGGGCAGACGGAGATAGTGAATAAGTGGGTGGAAGGTTACCTCCGAAATTATATTGCAGGGCAGCAGAAGGCATGGGTCAAGTGGATTCATTTGTGCGAGTATTGCTACAACACGACATTCCACATGACTATTCAGATGTCCCCTTTTATGGCGTTGTACGGGTATGAGGCGCCGAGTTTCCTGGATTTGCTACTGAGTGACAGTAGAGTGCCGAGTGTTGGAGACTTACTACAGGAGAGTCAGGATACTATGAAGGCTCTCAAGGAAAATATCGCCAAGGCACAAAATCAGCAGAAGCAGTATGCGGACCAGAAGAGGACGGAGAGGCATTTGAGGTGGGTGACATGGTTTACCTCATGCTGCAGCCCTACCGTCAGTCCACTCTTAGGAAGAGTGGGTCAGAGAAGCTTAAGCCACGGTATTACGGTCCTTTTTGGATCCTGAGGCGAGTTGGAGAGGTGGCTTATGAGCTTGAGCTTCCGCGGTACAATGTTTTCATGTATCACGTCTCAAGAAGGCGTTGGGACACCGTGTGGTACCGTCTCAGTTCTACCTCCTAGGATCCTGGCTCGAGAGATGTCAACTAGAAGGGGACATGACAGTCCGCCTCCCGAAATTGCTTGTCCTCAAGCAATCTCAACTCCGATGCCGAATATCCTGCCTCCCATGTAGCATCCTCCACAGATCTCTCAAACCCTCAGGTGGGATTGGATAGAGGGTCTTGATGGAGCTTGGTTCATTGTCGGGCCAGGATCGCTTGGCTTTCGCTTGGCTCGTCGACACTTCTAGCTTGAGTTGCTATTTTTAGCAGTATTCAGCACTCAGCGTGGGACCCCTGCTATTTTTAGCAGTATGGATTGATTACTTGCAGAATCACTTCCTTATTCGTCAGCTTCAGACGGCTCGAGCATCGGGTGAATATTGAGAGAGATATTAATATTTAATTGATTTAATTAAATATTAATTGTGGAAGCATTATAATATAAAGTTATAATATTTTATTATAACTTAAGTGATTTCAGTGAAGGGGTCGCCCATCATGGAAAGGGGCCATTTAACGATTATATTTTATTATTAAAATTTGAGCTGAGACTATTGAAATATTATAATGAAAAGGTTCAAACTTTTTAATATTCCCTATTATTAAGGAAATCGCACTTTTCAGTGTATAAGGCATTTTTCATTGGGAATCGAACCATTATGTTATTGAGTGATTGAAAATTGATCAAGTTTCGTCAGAGCATGGAAGCCTAGGGTTTCAATCTCAAAGCATTGGAGAATGAGCCATCTCCAGTGAAAGCAATTCAGAGGGTGTGAGATATCATCTGATTTATTTCCAGGCAAGAGATTTCTTCATTCAGAAGAAATTACAGAGCTTCACAGAGGTCTATATCTTCAAGGTTTCAGCATGAGACTTATCTAGCAGGATTCATACAATAGAGGCGCCTATATCTTCAGATCCAGAGATACCAGACAGAGCCGTACTCTTATTTGTTGATTGTTGCTGTATTTCTGGCCGTACATTTCTGTACTAGGCCGTACCATTGGTGAAAGAGGCATAATTTTCTTTCAGAGCCAGTCGCCTTCATTCTTGGCAGTCAGTCTTCATTACCAGTGGCGCATACTTCACAGGCAGTGGTTTCTTCCTTCTGGCGCAAGGGAAAGTGCTCGATCATATCAGCCGTACCATCACCAGAAGATCATTTATTGCTACAATATTACCAGGTTCTTTAATAAAAATCATTGCTTTTTAGATTGCATGTCTTTGGATCTCATTTGTAATAAGTCCAGAAGTTAAATAAATAGACTGGCATCAATATTTGCAATAGATTCTATTATTTCCAGAGCTATAAGATTTTATTTAGATTTTCTATCATTTATTTGCAAAATCGCCATTTTTCATTATTCTTGCAAAAAACACAAAAAAACCAAAACTTCAGAAAAACAAACAAAAATAGTCAGATTCATAGATAAGGGGAAACAAGGGGTTTCTACATCCACATAGAAGTTAGGTGCATTTGACTAGAGGAGCTTCTAGTCTTTAACACTTAGACTCTTCTCCTTGAAGTTGGTGCATTTAGAGACCCCTACTTCCACCTTCAACGCCTTAAACAAATTTCTCCATGACCTATCAAGCTTGGGCGCATATGAAGGGTCATACTTCCATTTTAGACAGAAAATTTTCCAAGGCTTCTCCAAGTCAAGGGCATATTTGGAGGTCTGAGCTTCAAGTTTCCAATACTTAGAACATTTTCCAACTCCTCCCATAAGTCAAGGTGCATATAGAGGTAACTTCTTCAAGTTTTGAACAATTAGAAAATATCAAACTTTCTCTTCAACTCTTAGGTGCATATGACCCTTCAAGCTTTGAGTTTATTTTCCTTACAAATTTTCAACATTCTTCTCCTCAAGGTTGGGCGCATTTAGGACCCTAAGCTTCCAATCTTCATAACTTAGAAATTTTTTGAAGCTTCTCTTCTAGCTAGGCGCATATGGAGGTGGCTACTTCAAATTTCAAGCCTTAGAAACTTTCCTCATGGCATCCAATCTACCTAGGGCACATATAGGGGTCCTTACTTCCAATTTTCCAGACTTAGTCAACTTTCAATTACCTCCTCTTCTCCTTGGGCGCATATAGGGGGTCAAGCTTTCAATTTACAACACTTAGAAAGTTTTCAAGCTCCACCATGTTGCTAGGGCATATATGAGAGGTCCAACTTCCATTTTGCATACTTAGAGAAATTTCAAGGCTTCCTCCAAGTTTGGGCGCATTTGGGGGGCTCTGCAGGAACTTCCATACTTAGAAATTTTTTCTTCACACTCCATAGCCTAGCAAGTTGGGCGCATTCAAGGGGTCAAGGAGGAACTTTGACTTGCTTTGGAAACTTTTCTCAACCTTACTTCATCTTGGGCGCATTTGAGGGTAGGAGGAGGAAATTTCATGCCTTAGCTTATTTTCCATCATCTTCCTTGACATGAGGGCACATTTCATGACCCCAACAAGAATTTAATTTCTTTTTTTCACCTCCCTTCATGACAGGGCACATTTAGGGGGTCCTGCAAGAATTTCTTCAGACTTAGAAATTTTTTATCAACTCTATTTCTCCTTGAGGGCGCATTTGAGATTATGAGTAGGAATTTCAATAGCTAAAACCTTTCCATCCTTCAGCTAGCCTCATCTTGGGTGCATTTCATAGGGGGTGAAGGAATTTTCGCAGACTTAGGCATTTTTCTGGCTTGCTCGTTCCTATTTTACTATATTTAGTAAGTCTCTGATTTTCACCCTTCTCAAGCTTGTATTGATTTGAAATTTTAGCATGTTTCTAGAGGTGTTTTACTATTTATAGCAACTACCTGATTTTGAGACTTCCACAACTCTGTTTAACTTGAAATCTGGCTGGTGTGATCCTCGTGGGATGACCTACCTGTTCGCATTGGCGCCTGCTGCTGACTTACTATTTATAGCCAGTTTCTAGAGTGCCTTACTATAAATAGTAAGTGCTCCAATTGCCTTCAAATTTTACCAGTGGATAGCTTGAAAGATACTAATCGCAGTGGGATACACCGGTTTTCAGAGATTCTGGCGTTTGACCCCTCATTTTGGGTCCCAAAGCTAGAAACCCTAATCTGACTTGCATGTCAATCAAATGACCTTTGTTTGACCTCGTTTCTATTGCACTTTGCTCTGTTCATGATACTGAGGTGTTGGGCAGCTGCCGAAGTGATCCTGCTAAAAATAGTAAGTTTGTGAAAAAGTGATCAACTCTGCTTGCATGTCACATCACTACGTAGCTCTTCAAAAACCCATAAAGAATAACCTGACATACGCTGAAAAGTCCTACCTACAAACCCTAAAAATGGCCTCTGAAGATGGCTCTGCAAAAAGGTCTTGATCTTGGTTTGCATGTTACATCATTGCGAAGCTTTTGAAAAACCCACAAAGAATGTCCAGACATGCGTTGAAAATTTCAACATGCAAACCCTAAAATCAGCCTCTAAAGGTTGAGTTCTGAAAGTTATCATCTCATCTTGCATGTTATATCATCGCGTAGGTCTCAGAAAACCCAAAAAATTCTTCAAATAGGCATTGAAAAACTTCGCATGTAAACCCTAAAATCTATTTCTGAAGGTGAACTTGCTAAAAATAGAAAGTTGTTCGTTTTGGCTCAAACTTTGCAGACAAATAGCTTGACGTGCTTTGGATGCAATGTAACGATTGGAACTTCAAATGTGCTGAGAAAAATGTCCCAAATTAGGTACTTACTAAAAATAGTAAGTTGTCAAAATTCGATGAACATTTGCTAGGGACTTGCTCGAAGCATGCCGACTACAATGCCAAGCTCAGATTTCAATTTATTCACTCCATTTGACTTTAAACTGACTAGAAGAAAGAAAACCCTAATTCTTAGACTTCGCCAAAATTTCAAGTTTAAGCTCAAAGATGGGCACATCCCCGGAAAGACAAATAGAACAATAGAGAGACAATAGGAAAACCAACTAAAATCAGGCCAAAAGACCCAAACGAAGCAAAAATTAGGGGGTCCCCATTTGCAACGGGGTGATGTGTGAAAAGGTCATAACACATACTACCAACTGTTTGACAAAATACCAGTTGGTTGTAGGTGCACATTTTCACACTTAGAAGTCATTGATATACATTGTAGATGATTTATAGAAGTCATTCATTCCTTTGGATGTTAATTTATGCATAGTAGTATTGAATTTCAAGCATTGGAAGCATTCAATAATCAATTTTCAAAGAACATGTCCATCTGATCACATAAACCAGCAAGTTGGGAGTTTGCATTCGAATTGTTTGACAAAATTTCAAGGGAACAAAGAAGAGTTTTTGAGTCAACTTAGGCTAGGCTCATCACAGATAGCCAACAACTTCTTTTCTTCAGAGAATTCAGATTTAGAGATCAGGAAGGCAACCCTTTTGACTCCTTCCACCATTTGATCCCTATGCTTTATGCACTCTGGTCCTACTTTGATCAATTGTTTCGACTCTGAGAAGGCTCGTGCAACAAAATCCATGAAGTCTGCCGACAACGTATCATCGGCTCCTTGCTCCATTCTCTTGTGAAACTCACACTTGATAGCCTCTTAATCTAGTTCTAGTGTGGGCATCTCATTTCCTGTCATGGACTTTAAGAATTCATCACATTCAGCCCTATGATCTACAATTCGCTCATGATTAGCTAGCCTCTAATTCCATGAGAGACTTCTCTAGAACTCCTTTCCCGTATTCAAAATTTAGTAGCCATGCTTCAAGTAGCCAGTGGTTGTCTTTAGGAAGGGATAACTCTTGTTCCCAGATCTCTCGGGAGAGCTTGAGAATGCTCTCTAGCTTTGGGTACATGATTCTATAAAGCTCGAGAAATTCTTTATAAATCTCAATCTCTTGCTCCACTTCCTTCTACAAAACCCAATATTCATTGTGCATCTTGGTTGTGCAATGGATGCCCTTGTCTCCCATGTCAATGACTCTTTTGAACCAGTCAAAACTATACTTGGTCTAATTCCTCATCTTTTTCGTTTTGTTCACCTCCTCTTTTGATAGTAGTGTAGGCACAGGAAATTCCATTGGAGCTTCTTCTCCCGATGTTGTCCATTGTTGAATATAGGTAGTTAGTTCTGCCACTTGTGATTTCAGCTCTTTCTTTATTCATTGATCTTTATTCATTTTTTGGAGGATGGTAGAGATAGATCCTTGGAATTCATCAATATTCTAAGCTCAATATGTTGGGCCCAAATTGATGGTGGTCATGTGGTAGTCTTTTCCCTCAAGAGCCTTTGCATCCTTGTCTGTTGCAGGAGTAGCTACCTACAATATTCTAGATCCTGAAGCATCAGTGGTGATATGCAACCTAATCTTTGGCTTCTTTTATTTTTGAGTCTTCACCTACGTGTGTGCCAGTATTTCCTCTAGGCGAGCCTTGGGATCAACGAGCACATGAGCCTTTCTTTTCAGTTGTTCCTCCAACCATGACGGAACTTTTGTTCAATGGTCTGGGGATGTAGTGGTGAATTCATTACCTTCCCCTTCCCTTTTCTCTTTTAAAGTTTCTTCCTCATTGTGTCCAAGAGCATCTTCAGTATTTTCCTCTTCTTTCCTCTATTCCTCTTCTTACAATATTGCCTTTCCCTTGTCCGCCTCAATAGACTCTACATGTTCCTCTCAACGTTTTCTTCTTGCACTACCCCTTTAGCTTCTTCATGCTCAATTTCACGACCTTTATTGGGTTCAACATCTTTTCCCTCTGTTTTCTCTTCTTCTTCTTCATATTTCTCTCGCTCTCCTTTTAGAGGCACTTCCTTATGCTACAGGCCCTTGTCTTGGCTAGTTTCTAGGGGCTCATCAATTTTATCTATATCAATATCTATATCAGTTTTCCCTTCATTTGAACGATGTTCCTCGGGTTGCTCACCTTCAAGTTCCTAATATGAAGTTTCAACATCATAGTAAGCATCAAACTTAACTACATCCCCATCCTCAGGCATTTGTTTCCCTTCCTCCTTAGAGGCTACTTCATCCAAATCAACCCTTATTCCTCCCTTAGGATGCTTAAAGTAGTCCTCCCGATCAGAGTCCTCAGGTTCTTCAGCAATATCCTCTATTATTTCTTTTGGCTTCTTCACACTTAGCCTCTCCATTTCTTCAAAAATTTGCATGGTAGCCTCCATTTTGGGTGGCTCAATAGAAGGTGGAGGGAGAGGCAAGGTAGAAACTAGTTGGGCCATGAGCATTTTGACTTGAGGTTTCAGAATAACCTCAGAGAACTGAGGTGGAACATTTTGAAAATATGAAGCAAAAGTGTTAGGTAATGTAAGAGGTGCCATGGAGGTTGTGGAAAGAGAAGGCGACATAGTGGAAATAGTTGGCAATGAGGGTGAAAGCGAAGAAGACAACAATGGGGAAGTGGTGGAAGAAGAGGAATCAAGTACAACCACAGGAGTAGTCAGAGAAGTATAGGTGAGTTGGTCAGAGATGTCCACAGTAGACAGAGATGAGATAGGAAGTGATTGAGGAGTGGAAGGGGATGGTGCAATGATAGTGGCTGATGGGAGCGCAGAGGTGGCGGGTGATGGCAATCGTGGTCATTTAGCTTCTTCCTCTTCTTCAGGCATATTGGGGAAAAAAACTCACGTCCTCTTTGGTTTCTTTGGTTGCCTCTGCCCATCAGTTGACTTCTGAGTGTTTACCTTCTATTTTGGCTATCGCTCAGATGTATCCTTCCTCTTCCTTGATATTGTGATAGGTGGAAACTTAGGAGCCCCACTTGAAGAGCCTACAGTAGTGCCACTATCTATTTCACTTTTTGTCTCATCTTTGAGATCCCCATAAGTTAGTTTTGTGCCTTGTTCATGCAGTCGGGCTACTTGGTCATCTAGCCACTTATTTGTTCTTTGCTCCACTAGGTGGGTGACAACATTCAAGTCTGTGACCTCTGGGTCATTCCAGTCGATGATGGGAAATTACGCATTGATTAGAGCATTATACCTTTCATCAAGAATATTGTCATATTCAAAAATTTGATCTAGGACTGGGTATAGATTAATGGGTTTTACGAACTTGGAAGTCATTCTCATGTAATGTCGCCTTCGGACCTCACGATCATCATCGCAGTTGGCCCAGAAATCTTCAATGTGTGGCCTATGGGCATACTGCCTCCAAACTTAATTCTTCAATTTCCCTAGGGGATCTAGGCCTCCCCTCTCTATGTGTAGCTCAAGGTTATATTCCACAAGCTCCTTCTCTGAGTTTTTCGCGTATGGGACAAAAGGGCAAGAATACATCCCCTATCCAAAGGTAATGGGGTATGGGACCCCAACATGATGGTTATTTAAATTTTCCCTTCAAATCCACTAAAAATCCTTTTAAATTGCTCTCAAGGATGTCCAATTATCGTTCAAAATTTACCTATGGGAATCTAACATTAGATAGGTGAAAAGAGAATGTCCAAACTATGGTTTTTGAGCATACAAACCATATTCCTCTATCAAACTTAATTAAACTCAATAAGTACACTTGCTAATTTTCCATCTTACCACTCACTAAAGAACAAACTAACTAGACTGATGAGTTTACTATCTTAGTACTCCACTCAGAAAAAACTCACAAGCATACAAGTTTGTATACTATTATCTATAATAACGTTAAGATCCTTACACTGCTAGTAGATTGATTTAGGATAGTAGATGAGAGATCCATATAATCTAGTTATGTACAAATATATTATTTTAGAGACTAGATTGATTTAGGATAGTACATGAGAGATCTATATAATCTAGATATGTAAATATATTCGAGGGAAAAGAAAAATATATTATTAGTGGGAAATCATTTTTTTTATTATAATTAAACATGAAATGTTGGAAAAAATATATAAAATATTATCTTCTATTTCTTCTTCCCATGAAACTTATACCTTGTTCCAAAATTATTTATTTATTTATTTCTAGTCGATTGATCACTCAAATTATCATTTGCTACAAAATTATTTTTTAAAATTATTAATACCTACTTATTCCATAAAATATTTGAAGGAATACAATAAGACTAAATGTTAACACAATAAATTTTCATAACTAGAATTAGAAAAATAAATTGAAATAGAAAAAGCTTCATGTTACCATCTAATTATTTTTAATTATTATATCACAAAATTGAAAGAAATGAATCGTACCTCTAAATTTTCTGATGATGGTTTGTGGTTTCCAATAGAAACACCAAACTTTTGATACTTTCCCATTATTCTGCTCATACTTTACCAAAAAATATTTCCAATCACTTAAAATTTTATTAAATAAATATTCAAACAAATTAACATATGTGTTACATGCTACTAAATATATCAATTCATAATTTAATTTAAACATAATATGCTTTATATGCTACTAAATATATCAATTCATAATTTAATTTAAACATAATATAAAGAAGATATCATTTGTAGAAATCTAAAATAAATGAAATAATGTATTTTTATAATTATAGTTTTCTTATTTCAAAAAATAAAATATGAAATATCATGTACTAAATGAGAGGTCAATTTATAGATATGATCATTGGATCATGAATTAGCACTAAGGTTTAGGGCCAATGTTGTAGATATTGTCAAAGTGCTATAATAAATTTCATATAATTTCCATTGATTATATTATAACATTCATGTTATCTTCATATCACACAAGCCGAAGATTAATATTAAGGTTAGCATTAATATCACAATATTGTTAAGTATACTATTTAGCAATCTACTAAACCTCAGCTTGTTCAACGAATGTAAATAAAATATATATAAATCTATCAAATTTATAAAACCAAATCCTAAAATTCTTAAAAGGATCCCAATAATATTAGGATTATGAGTAAAAGTCATGAAACTCTAGATGGCCCATTTAGGGACTAACATGGTGAAAGAAAGTATACTAAGGGTTGATATAATCTAAAATCACAATAAGGCTTTGAAAGTTATATATCAATGTTCAAATTCCTCTTAGAACCAATATAATTCTTATATTTATATAGAACATTTCTGGCAAATTAATATTGTTGGAAATCTACCATAAAAAGTATTATCCTCAAATGAGATTTAACCTATCTCACAATATAAATAATTTTATTTAACATGAGAGGGGTAGTCTATAATATAAAATTTACAAGCTCAAGTAGCTTAAAATCAATGGATTTCATTTATTAAGTAATAGGAAATAAATTAATAATATATAGTCTCATGTTGTACATTTTTTTATTTGCAGAATATAACATTAAAAAGGAACTTCATAAAATCAATTTGGATAAGGCTATTGATAAATTTCTATTTAATTTTTGAGTTTTTGTTCTAATTATTTTTTTAATGGGAAAGGAGGGATTATTTAGACTGGCCTCACATGAGTGGTGGTGACAAAAGGGACCTCCTCTCCTTCAACATATTCAACTTAGAACCACTTAATCAACTTTATTTAATTAAGAAGCCACAATGAAAATCTAAGAACTGTCACTTATAATTCCAACTTACGATGTCACTTTGGGGATTCAAACGTGGATCTCTATCTTGAGTATCATATGGTGTTTCCATTTAAGCATAACCCCATTGAAATTGAGCCTTTGTTTTTTATATTATCAATAATAAAAAAATTTAAGTTCATCATCTAGTAAGAAATCACTAACGAAGATGTTAATATTAGAGAGATATAATAATTACCTAGTAAAATTTAAAGCAATTGTTAATGTCATATTACCTCCCTATGAAGTGGAAAAATGCTGATATTACCTCTCTCAAAGAGAAACACATAATTTATTTAATTATATAGGTATAATGTAAAATTTATGAGAAGATAAATTAATGTTCATATTCATAGAGTAGTGAACCCTATGAAAGTCCAACATATTGACATTACAAGTGTAGATATTTCATACTTATAGATTGTTATTAAGTAGATATTAGTTTTAAAAGTGAAATGATTTTTTTCTACAAAACATTATCACATGTTGTTAGTTTAGGTTTATTATTTTCCTTATGTTCGATTATTTATTTTTCTTAAACATATTATTAATCTTTCATATTAGGTTATACTAGACATGGTTAATATAAGAACACATGGCAAAATCCATTAGTTATATGTGTCACTCTCACCTAGCTTTGGTTAGTTGAGTCTCACACCCTTTTTTGAATTTATTTGCCATCTCTCATAACAATTTATTTGTCTTTAACTGAGTAGGTGTAACCATGTAATATGGAATTTACCAAGAATGTAAAACTTTCACCTATTTTGAGTAGTTGGGAGTTATTACTCCTCATAGAATTGCATTCCCTTAATTATCTATAAATAAAGCACTCACCACTCCCTTGACTAGTTCAGTAGTACTAGTTCAGTGCTAAGGGAGTGCTTATTTTATTCATCTGTAAATTTTTATCTTACTTTCCTTCAATCATTTGTATCATGGGTTGTTTCACAGCCAAAAAACAAGGTATAAGAGCTAGATGTGAGTTGTGGGTTAGCAATTTATTTAGGAAATCTAGAGTCATTTATTCTTAATGTAAAAGTACACTCTTCTCTTGCATCTAATCATGATTTGGAGAATTAAAAAAGATTGAAAGAAATTTTAGTTTTGAGGGGCTTCCTTGTTTAATCTTACCAATTTTAGGCATTAAAAGCTTCCTAGAGAAAATTTGAGCTCCCTATTGAGTTCAAAGTGGTTGAGAAAGTTAAATTCACCTATTGTTTCGTTCAAACTAAACATCAGTGGTAAAATCTATGAAGGTTTATAGTAGAAGTTCTATTGCTAGATCCGACTATTGCTAGATCCGGTGGGTAGTTGTTCTTTCAGGACATTTTGAGGCCAAAAAGACCCTACCATTGAGTAAAAAGGCCCAAAAACCCCTATTTCCATATAAAATTTGTCAATTTTGGAGAAAGTTAATTTTGGGGAAAAAAAATTATAGAAAAATAGCCGTAATGCCTCACTTGCATAACATATGGTATGGATTTTATTTTTTAAATAAAAAAAATTGTGTTGTAAAATATGAAATTTTGTTTAAAAAAATCATTGTTTTTTTCTAAATTGAAAACTTGAAAAGTAAAAAAAAAAAACTAAAGGGGATTTATCCCTACATAGGCTCATATAGGGTACCTACATAAGGCACCTGTGCACAAGCCGAGGGTGTCCCTTGGACCAAGACCCCACGCCTTAGTACAGGGAACAAACTCATTAGAAATGGTCCAAGGTAGGGCTTCAACCCCTTGATCCCCTCTTCCCATTTAGCTCTTTTTAGGCCTTTTCTTAATTTTTTTTAAAAAATTGTTAAAAACAAAAATATTAATATTAATATTAAAACCTTTAAATTACTACACCTACCCCTTCTCGCCCTTCATGCAAATTTGGTAGAATTTTAGTGATTTTTTTCTAATTTGGTGGTTTTGCTAAACTTGGAAGAGCTATATTTTAGCTAGCGATCATCCAATTGTAGAAGAATTCATTAAATTATCTAACAAACCCTCAATTTGGTTGTTCCTTTATATTAGTTCCACTAAATTTGACGGAAGTAGACTTTTGCAAACTTTGACCTCTCACAATTGCAGTTTTTTTTTCCACTTCAAATTTGTGAGGTTCATTCTCAGTCATACAAATGCATTTTTAAAGCATTTTTTATTTGCAATAAAATTTCATGCTCTTTGTAGTAGTATTATCAGTTTTTTCAAGTGATCCTATTTGTCCAAAAAAATAGTTTTCTCATCAGATCTGAAAGAAAGTGCTTATTTTTTGAACTTCAAACAGCTATAACTTTTGCCTATGACCTCAAATCGAGGTGATTTTTTTATAGAAAGGATATTTTTCCAAGAGCTACATATTGGTGCTTTTAAGGTTCTCATCTTGAGATCACATTGTAATTTCAATATTTGATTCTAGTTTTGGATATTGTAAAACACTAGAAAATAACTCCAACATTGTAAACACAATTTATAAATTTCCAAATTATATTTTGTTGGGGGAATTCTTAATTGAGTGAAAAGAGTGAGGGGGGTCTTGGTTTGTTTTTGATCTATTTTCTTGTTCTCTTATTTTCCTTTTCATATGGATCATTCAAAGGTTCCTTTGCTAACACCTTATAATTATGCAACTTGGCATCAAAATGCATCAAATACCTTAAGTAACTATGGTATAATTCATATGTTTAACAAAAGGTATTTGAATCCATAGATGATAAGGAAAAGATAAAATGGATGCTTGAACATGCAAAGTCTCTTAGACATCTTTGTGGCCTTATTTCTCTTGATATTATATTTCAAATTGATCCATATATAAATTCACATAATTCTTGAGAAAATTTAAAAACTTTGTGTAGTACAATAAATGCAATTAGAGGGTATTACATTGATAATGATTTGATGAGTCTTGATCCAAAGAACTTTGGAAACATCTAAGATTATAAAAAAAAACTTAATGAATTGAGAAGACAATTTAAAGAATGTGGTAATGAGAAAAAAAGATATCTTGTTAGTCTATAATGTACAAAAATAACATGGTTTTGAATATGCGTCTTTTATTTCTAGCTTTTACACTTATAGGTTAACTATGGAATCAACATACACTATGCCTTCATTTGGATATATTTTGAGATATTAATACAAGAACAAAATAAGCTTATTTTTAATGGTCTCATAAATCCATCACAAAATTAGGCTTTATTGGTTGGTTAGCCTAAGGGATAGAAAGAGTTAGGACAATTTATCAAGAAAGAGAAGAAATCAAAGAAAAACAACACACAGATCAAGCACAAAACAAATATTTTTCAAAAGAGGACTCATCCCATAAAGACAAGCCTACTTGTCAATATTGCAAGAGGACTATGCATGAAGAGTATTCTTGTTATAAGAAGGATATTGATGAACTAAAACATCTTAAGAAGAACAATATTGATCTACCTTCTAGAATGTCAAATTCAACTTCTTCTTCTTCCAATTCAAAATAGTCAGGATTTAGTAAGGAAAATGATTTTGCAAGTTTTTATTTTTAAAATAACTAAAATTAAAGGTAAAATTCTTTGTACTTCTACATTTCTTGAATCAAGGAGATGGATTCTAGATTTTGGAGCTTCTGATCACATGGCTTATTCAAAGTCTATGCTCTCTTCTTTTGAGTCCTATATTATTCTACCTATATTGATGGTCAATAATAATTACATGTATGTAATTGGGAAGGAATTTGTTAATATTGGGGATAAAATTTTGCATTATATTTTGTCTAAGTTACCGGTTCGGTTTTGGGTTCGGGTTCGGGTTTGAGAACCCAGTTCGCCGGTTCGGGAATTTTTTTTTTTGAGGTTGGGTTCGTTTTGGGTTCATTTTGGGTTCGATAATACAAAAACATATAAAAATCAGAAATATATACATATTTGTAGCAGTATTTAAGTTCAGAATACACCACCATATTAATAGTCAAATAACATAGCAAAAATACACCACCACTTTATAGTTTATACTCAAAAGTCAAATGTCATGATATAGAATTATAAATTAAAGTTCAAACTTCAAACATAAAAATGTCAAGTGTTTACAATGTCAATCTGAATCATATGGGTCATCAAAAAAAGTAGCATCATTAGCAACATTAGATGCTACATTTTGTGTAGAACCACAAAGAGCATTAGTGGCACTCGCACTAGCACTGCCACTGGCACCGACACTAGCACCGACACTACCACTCTCATGCTCAATAGTTGCTTCAGGTTGATAGTCATCATCAATATCAAGTGCAGCTAAGTGACTTGTGGAAGCATCCAAGTCAAGTTGCTCTGGCTCAATATCCCACCTCCTTGTGTCTCCTTCTTTGTAGGAACTATGTTTGTGTGTAAGGAGGTGCAAGTTTGAATGCACATACACCAAGTCCTCAGCCTTTTTTGAATGTAGCCTATTGCATTTTATTGAGTGGATGAAGGAGTATGTGCTCCAATTCCTCTCAGAAGAGGATGAACTAGCAACCTATTAAGACCAAATTAAATTAATAAATAGTTAAGAGTTACAAAATTTAAGTAAACAAAATTATTAATTAAAATTAAAATTACAAATATAAATTATAAAACTTACTTGGGATAAAAAATTTATTGCAATAGGTTGGAGGTGCATGTATTCTTGCCCATGGAAGTACCACCAAATATGAGCATCCACCCTGCACTTGTCTTGAAGAGCATCCATATTCTGATCAACACTCCCAAAGCATGCAAAAGCCATAAACTCAGCCCTCACTCAATCACGTTGGTCACAATCAGTGAAGATTCTAAGAATTGCTGCCTTATACCCTTGGGCCACTTCACCATCCCTATATGGAGCAACTCTTGATGAAGCAGAAAATATCTCAGGGCTATAATATTTGGGACTCAATGCAAAAGCGAGAAGATGCAAGGGAGTGGTCATTTTGTTCCATCTATCAACCATGATTTCCTGTCGCTCTTTGAAGAATTTTTCTTCAATATCTTCCTCTTTTGCATTGATGATGGATCTCATCTTCTCAATCATTGAGTCGATACCATCATATACTTCGCCCAAACAAGGTCTATCCAAGTCAGTGTAATGGATCATGCTCAGTATGGGCTTGGTGAAACTGATGAGATACTCAACACGATCCCACCAACCATCATCTAGGATCCTTTGCTTGATCCTATTTGCCCTTTCATTGCTAGATTGCCTCCATACAACCCAATTAGGGCTGATTACCATGGCACATAGTGCCTCACGAACCTTTATAAGTCATCTCAACACAATTGTGTTGGAGGCAAAACGGGTCTCGCAACCTGTTTGAAAATCAAAATTAAAATTAAAATATAATTTAAATATACAAAATCAAAATTTAAAAATTAAAATTAAAAGAAAATTCAAAAATTTAAAAATATTGAGAATTAACTTACCTTCAACAACTCAAATTTAGAGAATTGTTTAAATATTCCTTGCGTCATATGGTGGTTGGTGACAAACATTTGGATGTCTTCGCCCTCGGCATACACCTGTTTGATCCATTCAATTTTGGATCCAATTTTTTGTAGCATTAGATTGAGGGAGTGGACAGCACAAGGTGTCCAAAAAATGTGTGGATACTTCTCCTCAACCAATAACCCAGCAGCCCTACAATTTTTGGCATTGTCGGTTACAACTTGCACAACATTTTGATGGCCCACTTCTTCAATAGCTTGGCAAAGGATGTCAGCAATAAATGGACCATCTTTCACCTGTCCTTCACAATCCACTGCTCTCAAAAACATTGCCCCTTTAGGGGACACAGCAATAACATTGATCAATGGGCGATTTCTTGCATCTTTCCATCCATCAAAAACTATGGTCACCCCTGTTTCGATCCACGAATCCCTTATGGGCTTCAAAGAGTCTGCTACATGTTTCACCTCTTTCTCCAATAAGGTGCAACGCACCTTCTCAAAACCTGGGCCCTTATACCCCTTTGGAGCCTCATTAATAGATTTCACCATTTTTTGCCAATATGGTGAACGAACAACATTGAATGCCAATCCATTGGCATAGACACATCTTGCTATGTCTTGATCAGCAATCTCTCTTGCCTCATTCTGAAATGAAGCTTCCAACGGTCCCTTAGATCTTTTATTTGAAGAGGGCATGGTTTGCTCTTGAGGGATGTCCATAAATGGATGGCTTTCTATAGGTGGAAAATAAGAAGGTGGTGTAGGGGGTTTCATGGATCGAGATCCTTTCTTCAAAGGATGGCTTGTTTTACCACCGGTTGTTTTTTGGTCTGCCTTTTCTTTCTCAGCAATATATTTCAACACTATATGTTCTGGAATGCCATTGTTGTTTTCACTTGGACAATTTTTGATGCCTGTTTCAGGGATCCCACACAAGTGCCCTTTTACTCGACTGTATAAGCTCGAATATTGAACATTGCAATGACTACAAATCCAAACATATCCTCCACCACCTGGAAGTTGTTGAACCATTTCTACATATTTCCAAAGGGGAGAGGCTGGGTTTATTTTGAAACGAGATTGGATTGAGCCTGAGGAGGTATCGGTTGCCATTGTAATATGGAATAGTGAATACCTAAGGCACAACATATTGAAATTTTGGTATTGATTCATTGAATTTGAAACTAAAAGACTTAATTAATTTCAAAAAAATGAAAAAATTGAACATGTGTTATAGACATTTAGAGGAATGAAAAGTAAAACAAAAGAGTTGAAGTTCACTTGTGAAAAAAAATGTAAAAAAATAATAAAAAACTTCAAAAAACCTACCTCTTTTGAAGAAATCTTGCTCTACGATCTTCTTAGCAACGAATAGACACTTGCAAGTGCTTAGGAATAGCACAACAATCAACTTTGAACAATCTACGATCAGCCTTCAAGTCTATTCCAGCTTGTGCAAGCAAAAGAGAAAGTTCAGCAATGGAGGCAAAAAATCCTTTTTTCTCATTCACAAATTGGTAAATGAGTTTCACTTTACCTATTTCATGTTTTTAAGGCAAGTATTAGGGTTAGAAATAATAAAAAAGTCATTAAAAGTCAAAAACAAGTCAAAAAAGTATTAAAAAAATGAAAAAAAAAGTGGGTGTGGAATAGAACCCGAGTTCGAACCGGGTTCAAAATTTTCGAACCCTGTCCGGACCCACAGTCATGGGTCCAGACCCTGGCCGAACCCACAGTCCAAAAACTAGACCCACAACAAATTTGTCCGGACCGGACCCGAACCGAACCCGAATCAAACCCGAATCGAACCCGGGGCCTATATGAGCGAATCTGGTAACATAGTATTTTGTTTGTACCTCATTTGTCAAATAATTATATTTCTATTGGCCAAATTACCCACATAGCAAGGAAGACCATGTAATTCACACCTAATTCAATTATCATTCAAGGCTTGGAGAGAAGAGAGATAATTACTACTGAGATGGTTGGTCATGCATCTCAATTATACATGTTTTAAAATATTGCTCCTAATTCTAGTTCTAATCCTTTGACTGTTGATCACACTTCTAACTTGTGAACTTTGATTTTGAGGAGAATTCTAGCTACTTGAACAAGTAGGTATTCTCAAATCTGATCTAATTCTTAAACACTAATACAAGATGTTCACATTGGTCTTGTTGAATAGTTCCTTGAGATGAATACTTAAAAAACATTGTAGGTTTATTTGTAGAATCCCATATTTCAAAATTGGTAGATATTATTCATGACATTCATTTCTCTTTGATGAAGTAGATTCTTGTTCAATTGTTGTGAAGGAAATTTTGGAACCTATTTTTCTTTTTCCAAATGAGCATTTATCATATTTTGATAGTGGATTGGAGAATTTTGAGCAACATTTGGAGGATCCATGTTCATCTTTGGATCCTGCTCTATATTAATCTCTATTAGATTCTAGATTGCCATCTTCATCAGTGAGGCAAAGAACTCTTGAATTGGTTGTGGCACCCTTCAAGATCGACACGGAGACACATGAGTTGTTTTCAGAGACGTCATACATTTTGAGATTTCTTCCCTCATATTCATTTAAAGAATGAGAAGACATTCTACATGCACCTTTAGTTTTGTTTCTTCCTAAGAAGAGGAAGATTGTTCAACAAGCATGGATTGTCTGCTACATTCATTTTGAGCATAAACATTGGAATTATTGGCTACTTAGGGGAGGCTTCATAGTCTCATTTCTTCTCTCTATTCTAGAGGGTACTTTTTTCCTTATATGGGATTATTTCTTGTATGGGGAAACTTATTTTCTTTTCTCTTTTGGGGAGGAGTTTTATTCACTAGGTTTTCTTTTTTTTTCTCCATTTGTGAGAGATTATTTTGTACATGGTTACCGAACATGGCCTTGTATCTGGGATCCATCTTTACATATTTGTGTCTTTTCACCCACCTAAGTTATGCATAAAGGGGGTCTTAATGTAGGTTTATTATTCTCATTATGTTAGTGAATATTTATTTTTCCTACACATAATATTAAGTTTTCTTAGGTTAAACTAGACATGGTTAATATGAGGACACTTGACATAATCAATCAGTTACATGTGCTGCTCTCACCCACCTTTAGGTAGTTGAGTCTCATACCTTTTGGATTTATTTTCCACCTCTCATAACCATTTTTTTCTTTACTTGAGTAGGTGTAACCATGTAATCTGGCATTTACCTAGTATGTAAAACTCCCACCTATTTTTTGCAGTTGGTTGTAATTACTCATCTTGAAACTATTTTCCCTTTTTTTTTATATATACAATACTCACCACTCCCCTTGGATAGTTCATTAGTGCTAGTTTTGTGCTAAGTGAGTGTTGATTTTTTCATCTCTAGATTTATGTCCTCCTTTCCTTCAAGCATTTGTATTTTGGGTGGCTTCACATCTAAATCTAACAAAGTAGCTCATAAAATTTGTTTTAATAGAGTCAAGAATAAACCATATAAAAATTGAAAATAGTTTTGAAATACTATTAAAAAATAAAATTGTGTATGATAGAAACATTCTTCAAATTATGAGGGTAAGCTCCATAAGATCAAATTTAAACTAATAAACTCTAAATATGATCTCACATTTTTAAGTATTTCCTCAGTTGAAGACATATCAAATATGAATCTAAGGTAGTAGAAAGAAAAAACCCATGCAACATGGATAAATATGACATCACTAGGCATTCATAAAAGCACGCTTTATGCCATAATACGCTATAAGAATATAATATTTGGTATTATAATGTTCTCATTTAAACTTATCACCAACTCGTATGATAGCTATTTTAGGTTAGATTAGGGTAGCAGTCTATTACAATAATATTTACAATCTAATTTAGCTATAAATAATACAAAAGAAAGAAATAGATCTTTCATAGGAATCCTCCACACCTGAAAGGGTTCATTTTCTATCTTTCTTTTGGTGAACCTAACATTCCTACACATCTATTTCTAAATTTTGAGTAAAAGTCTAGCAACTTAAACCCTATCTTTGCTTTCTCTTTCCTTTCTAAATAAGGTCAATAATAATAAAAAACAATCTCAAAATTTTTTGAGGCACTTACCAAAAACTGTTTCTTAATCTAAAGGATAAAAATAGAAACTATCATCTAACATGTTCTCTTAATTCCTTAATCTAATTTTAACATCATTCTATCTATTCTTTTTTACCACTTTCCCATTCATATGAAAAACTTCCTTCTTATCCCACAAACTAATATAACCTTCCATGCATCTTTATTTCCCAATTGTCTCTTCACAACACCTATTTAACCTTTCCCAACCCTTCTTTTCCTTATGCCAACACCTCCCCACTCTTTACCACCTCCCCCTTCTCTTTCACTATTGACACACCAATTTAACCTATTATAAGATCTTATTTCTTCGTCTCAAAACCTAGGCTAACCTTGCTTACATCATTCTTTCCATTCACAAGTCCTCTCTAAATCTTTCTCACACCTCATCTAAATTTATGAATGCCTAATATATCCTTCCCCACACCCTCTTTCACCTTTCCCTTTCCTAAATTTCCCTCAACCTCAAATGATCTTTACCTATCCCAAGGATTCTACCCTTTTCTCTCCCTCCTTTTATGCTTAATTTCTTGATCCTGATTTTTATTTCAACCTCTTTTCTACTCACTCTCATGTGCTTGATCATATTCTTATATTCTTCAAAAAATACTTACCTACTTCATATGATTACATGGTGAATTTTCTTACCTAATATCCCCATGTTATCTCTCTTAATACAACTTTTATTTCACCTCTTGCTATCACTTCTTCTCCAACATTCTTCTTCATTACCTTCTAACTTTCAGGTTTATAAAAATGCTTTATTTGAGAATGATGATGTGTACATTCCTTTTCTACTTTCTCTTCTCCTTCTTACAACACTACTACAACTTCTATAATATATGATATTATTGTTGATTCAAATTATTTCTCCTCTCCTATCATATGTTTTCACTCTATTGATTCATCATTAGATGAAAGGCTCTCTTTTCTTTCCACTATTTTTTTATTTTTGATAGTATCTCTATACATGTATAGTTTAATGATATATGTTTTGTAACAATCACTTCTTTATCTTATTCTAACTATTGGCTTTTGTTTTATGTATTACAAGAGAAATGCTTACACATGGAAGTAAAGTAAAGAGTTGAAGATATTATTAAGGGAATATTCTCTCATACACATATCCCTTTTATATATTATTTATAGAAAGTTAACTACTATATAATATTATTTTTCACTCTTTATCATGTTATTTAGTTGTCTTTTTAATATGGAAACAAATTATAAAGCAAAAATTGCCTTGTTTAGATCTTCATATTATATTTTGCACTCATTTTGGATTCCATTACCCAAGTGTATTTTTCAACCATTTAAACTTATTCTAATCTCTCCCCTAATCAAAGAACGAAAATGCAATTGGTTCGAACCTTAGAAACATCTTAATATACAATCCTAAAAAATTAGAACCTTGATTGTGCAAAGACATGTGCATTGGTTGGATCTAGAGTCTAGACACCTACAATTAATTAAGATGAATATTTATCTAGATGTGGACTTCCTAAAAAAATATAAACGAGTTGTCAATCTATTATTAAATATGAGACTTTCTTTTAAAATAATTGGGTAGGCATCTAAAATGTAGGTTTGGGAAACTTGGATTCCTCTATCATATAACATATATCTTATCTTCCAAAATGAAGAGGTCTTCATTTGATGGTGATATGGTTTTCTCTTGTAGCATATGCTTGTTGTATTTCATTCCCCAGTAGAGTCACAAAAGAAATGCTAGTATTTATCTTGTCACTTTCATGATTACATAAAATTGAATAGTTTGTACAATAGAACCATTCTTTAAATTATGAGAAGAATCTCCTTAAGACCTAACTAAACTTAATTTTTATAAAATTTATATGTATTCAAACTATACAAATTATTCCTTAATGTTTACATTAATGTAAATGTCATGTCCCCATTTTTGACAAGCATCAGAGTTCGTAAGATTGGCCTATCAGGAGACCCTCGTAGGATGACAGAGTGGTTAGAGGGTCGTTTGGGAGCTTGGCTCAGCGTCAGATTGGCAGTTTTGATCAATTGGCCTTCGTTTGGGCTCGATCGGAGACTTCTTGCAAAGTTGCTATTTTTAGCAGTTCCTGGCAGGCAGTGTGGGACCCCTGCTATTTTTAGCAATATGACTTTGGCAGCGTTCAGAATCACTTCAGGATTCGTCAGCTTCAGACGAAACAGTAATCGGATGAGTAACGAGAGAAATATTAATATTTAATTGTATTAATTAAATATTAATTATTAATGATTATAATGTAAAGTTATAATATTAAATTATAACTTAAGTGATTTGTCTTGAGGGGTGCGCCCATCATCAGAAAGGGGCCAGTTAATAATTATAATTTATTATAATTATTTGACGGAGAACTATTGAAAAATTAAAAGAATTAAAAAGTCAAATATTTAAAATTCCCTATCTTTAAGGAAATCGCACTTTTGAGCAATAAAGAGGTTTTGCCTTGGGAATTGTGCTATTATGACATTTTATGAATTAAAAATTGATCAGTCTTGCCAGGGAACAGAGACCTTAGGGTTTGAGTTCGAAATTCTTGGAGAACGAGCCATCTCCATTGAATCAGTTCAGAGGGTGTGAGATATCACCTGATTTACTGCCAGTTGTGAGATTTCTTCATCCAGAAGAAATTACAGAGCTTCAGAGAATTAATGGATCTTCAGAGGTTATCTATTTACAGAGTTGCAGAGAGCTTATTCTTTCAGAAGATAATCAATCATCAAGGTGCACCTTCTACAGAATCCAGATATAGATCACAGAGGGAGCCGTACCATTTGCATTAATAGCTGCTGCAGGTCATACCCTCTGTCAAGCCGTACCAGCAGAGAAAGAAAGTGTTTCCTCATATAAGGCACACGCCTTACATATTGGTCTTCTGCCTTCTATTCTCCAAGATGCCTATCCTTTGTTATTCTGGAGTCTAGGAAAGAGAGGTCGTACATTTTAATTAATTGTTGATTTCTGTTTACAGCCGTACAAACTGTACCAGGGCCGTACCATCTAAAATAAGGCGCATATCTCCTTGTGAGTGGATCGATTGCATTGAGGGTAGCTTATCAACTCCAGTTTGGACGCATACTTCTTGGGCATCATCAGAGATCATCAGACAGAAGGAGAACAAGCCTTTCATCTCAGCTGTACCAGATTTCTGAGCATCTCCAGCTTGCTGTTTACTAGGTTTTTACCTCAATAAAATCTGTATTCTTCATTGCAAGTCATCAGATCAATGTTGTACTGAACCTATATAAGCAATAGATGAAACGCCTTCAAAATATCTTGTATTTGTGATGCATGTTGGCCATTTAGTATATTTTATAGAATTTATTATTCTCTCCAAGCAAAATTGCCTTCATCTTTATTTATGCAAAAAACCGTCAAAAACAACACGAAAACCCAAAACGTCAGAAAAGACACAGGAAACTGTCAGATCCGGAGAATAGGGGAAACTAGGGTTTCTACAGTGGTATCAGAGCTAAATCCTACCATCCTGAGGGTTTAGCCGTCTTCTGCAGCCGGAACAGTTGGGTCTTATCAGGTATTATTCATTCAGGCGAGCTTTGGTTGACAGGCAACAGGGTTTGATTTGGTAGCCGGGAAACATGGCTGACCGAACTGACAGGAATTACAGGACGGATAGAACAGATAATCTTAGAACAGAGATTCCTCACAATAACAGAGATCAGGACAGGGCAGAGGTCTTGCATGCACTCAGAGATCTTAGTGCAGGTCAACGGCGATCAAATGGTGTATTACAGCAGTTGGCAGTTGTACTTCAAAGACTGGATACTCCGAGGAGACCATCACCACACCGTGACGATGATAGGAGTGTTGCAGGTTCACGGAGAGCTCCTAGGACAGTGTCACGGACAGCAGATAGGCCTACTAGGCCCACTTTCACGAGATAGGAGCCCGATGAGGTTTTAGCAGGTGAAAAACATGAGGGTTTGTACGCCGGTACATTTAGGACAGCGAACGACGAGTGGCAGTTAGCACCACCTGAGTTCAACGGAAGGATTACCATTGACAGAACACCACAAAACACAGAAGGAGAAGTGATTAGCATGTTTCAGGAGTATAGCATTCTACCGCAGAAAATTAAAAAGGAACTCCCTTTCATGAGTTACATGGATTTGCACCCGAGTCTTTGCCATAAGACAGAGTCTGCAAGACAGAAATATCTCACTATAGCTCGTGAGTTGTTTACGCCTGGAACGGATAGAGAATCTACGCATAAGGGTGATACAATCCTTCATGAGAATGATTTGGTATTTTCAAATCCCTATGAAGTAGGCATAAATTTATTACATGAATTTGATAAGCGTGCTGATTTGAGTCAAGACAACACTAGCACAGCTTTGGGTAATGATATACCTACATCGTCCTTGCAAGAGGTGACTCAAGAAGATTCTACGATGGAGGCCACTTCTAATTTTTATGACAGCGATGATGAAACTTCGCATGAGCATGAGCCAGCAGCTGTTTCACAGATGCAAAGTCACCCTATTGAGTTGTCACGTGAAGAGACTCAAGAGTTGGGTACTACAGATGCAATTGGTGTTGAGAACTTATATCATGGTGAGTCTGATTTTCCAGATCAGACCTTTGAAAACCAGCTAGAGGATTCATATGTTGATATGGAATCCCAGGATCATGCGTTGGATGGGCGTGTAGTTACTGTTGGAGTAGAAGCGTGTGAAGATACTGTCATACCAGCAACTTCTACCGTACCAATTGAGCCATCCGTTGAGGTACCGAGCAGCAGTACCTTAGATGTTGAGGTGTGCATGGGTGAAAGCACACATGATGCTACTTATCACGAGGTGAGTGATGACGAATCAGCATCCTATCATAGTGCTTATTGTGAACCGGAAACCTTGTATGGGGGTCGTAAGCTTCAGAATCCTCATCATTTGGTTGGGCAACTACAGGTGAATGACACTATGATTGCCACCGCCCTTGAGCATTTTGACGTTGCTCGTCAGATGCTGACTACCTATGGTTGGAGTCCTCCTTTGACAGATGAGCACAGTGATAGTGGTTTTTCCCTTGCAGTGATACATGCACTTCGAGAGGCAATTGGAACAATGAAACAGAACTACCTAAAATTACTTGCGGATAGGGATTTCCTTCTCGAGTGGGATTGCATTGGTTATGATGCATTGAAGGGAAAAGAGGAGCGGATCGATGAGCTCACCCATGAGCTTGAGGTGACTATGGATTCATTGCAGAGCACCTAGTTGGCTCTTCGAGAGTCACAGTTATAGATTGAGAGGCTTACCGTGGCGTTGAGGTTAGCACAATCTCCACCACCTTTGGATATAGTTCAGTCTTCCATGGCAGCGGTTGGTGAGGAGTATACACCCATGGTTCATAGCAGTGTGGGAGATGTTGAGGATGAGGTTACATCCATCTCGGTCACAGGAGCAGTGGATACAGATAGGATGAGGGCCCTAGATGAGAGTTGCAGTGAGCCACGCGTTGCACCAGGTTCTCCTGAGATTAGTCCCGTGATAGGTGATGCAGGGCATTTCATTGTTAGTTCCTGTGACGTGGTTGTGGATTCACTAGAGAGTTGTGTGACAACCCTCGATACTTGCCCATCTTCACAGCAGATATTCAGAGTCTCATCCAGTTGGGAGATTGGTACTTATGATGATTTGTTTCCCTCTCCTGGAAGCAAATCAATCTTTTCATCCGATGCAGTTGACTATGATCGGCAGCTGGTTGAGCCAAGTCAGGAGTACAACTCAGTTTATTATTCTAGCGATTCAGAGATGGATGATTCAGATCAGTATGGAGTGATTGTGCAGTTTGTGAATAATCCATTATTTGAATTTGATGGTGGTTTGATCTATGATAACCCACTCTTCGAGTTGGACGCTGATCGTACTCTTGATGTTAGTTCTGAGTTGGGTGATGAATGTAGTGTTTGGGATTGTTCCAGTGCATCGCAATTCCAAACAAGACTCACAGAGGAGTTTAATGAAGTGTACACGGTTAGGAGTGCTTATAGTTTTTCCTTTAATCCACCTGTACATGATTCATATTCGATGCACAATACTTGTGCACAGGGTGATTCTCTCGGTACAGTCGGGGGGAGTAATTCATTACTGTGTGCAGAGTTACCATCTTCACAAGATGGGGTTGGCGGCTGCAAGTACTTGACTCAGTTGTCTGTGGGGTATTACTTGCAGGGACAGCAGTCCGTTTTACATCATGCCGATATGTATTTGACAGGGTTTGATACTTCTATGTCGCAGATTTTTCATATAGGTATATGGTTATGGGGCGACTATGGTGTTAGTTGGCATGATGGCTGGGTCAGTTATCAAATCCATGAGGTTGTGGCAGAGGACAGGGAGAGATTCAGTGTAGCAGATGCTTCTAGAAGTTATTTTCTCCACATGACCGATGGGTGTGAATTCAGACTGTATTGGGATCTAGGTGGTGACAGTTTGGGTACTGAGTATTGGATGGGTCCCACTGGGTCACTTCACTATTCTCAACATGGTGAAGTTGGAGACAGTAGAGCGCAGTGGCAGTCGAAGGATGACAGTCACGACAGACTTTCACTCTGGGTTTGGGATCCAGGGATAGCTTGTGCAGTTGAGTTTTTGTTGATGCTACAGGAGACAGTTCGAGATGCGTGGGACATTTCACAGTTTTTCTTTTGGGCCTCCCGAGGATTGGAGTTTCTTTGCAGTGGAGATTGCTTGGGGTCAAGCAATTTTAGGGAGGGCGGACTGTCATGTCCCCATTTTTGACGAGCATCAGAGTTCGTAAGATTGGCCTATCAGGAGACCCTCGTAGGCTGACAGAGTGGTTAGAGGATCGTTTGGGAGCTTGGCTCAGCGTCAGATTGGCAGTTTTGATCAATTGGCCTTCATTTGGGCTTGATCGGAGACTTCTTGCAGAGTTGCTATTTTTCAGAATCACTTCAGGGTTCGTCAGCTTCAGACGGAACAGTAATCGGATGAGTAACGAGAGAAATATTAATATTTAATTGTATTAATTAAATATTAATTATTAATGATTATAATGTAAAGTTATAATATTAAATTATAACTTAAGTGATTTGTCTTGAGGGGTGCGCCCATCATCAGAAAGGGGCCAGTTAATAATTATAATTTATTATAATTATTTGACGGAGAACTATTGAAAAATTAAAAGAATTAAAAAGTCAAATATTTAAAATTCCCTATCTTTAAGGAAATCGCACTTTTGAGCAATAAAGAGGTTTTGCCTTGGGAATTGTGCTATTATGACATTTTATGAATTAAAAATTGATCAGTCTTGCCAGGGAACAGAGACCTTAGGGTTTGAGTTCGAAATTCTTGGAGAACGAGCCATCTCCATTGAATCAGTTCAGAGGGTGTGAGATATCACCTGATTTACTGCCAGTTGTGAGATTTCTTCATCCAGAAGAAATTACAGAGCTTCAGAGAATTAATGGATCTTCAGAGGTTATCTATTTACAGAGTTGCAGAGAGCTTATTCTTTCAGAAGATAATCAATCATCAAGGTGCACCTTCTACAGAATCCAGATATAGATCACAGAGGGAGCCGTACCATTTGCATTAATAGCTGCTGCAGGCCGTACCCTCTGTCAAGCCGTACCAGCAGAGAAAGAAAGTGTTTCCTCATATAAGGCACACGCCTTACATATTGGTCTTCTGCCTTCTATTCTCCAAGACGCCTATCCTTTGTTATTTTGGAGTCTAGGAAAGAGAGGCCGTACATTTTAATTAATTGCTGATTTCTGTTTACCAGCCGTACAAACTGTACCAGGGCCGTACCATCTAAAATAAGGCGCATATCTCCTTGTGAGTGGATCGATTGCATTGAGGGTAGCTTCTCAACTCCAGTTTGGACGCATACTTCTTGGGCATCATCAGAGATCATCAGACAGAAGGAGAACAAGCCTTTCATCTCAGCCGTACCAGATTTCTGAGCATCTCCAGCTTGCTGTTTACCAGGTTTTTACCTCAATAAAATCTGTATTCTTCATTGCAAGTCATCAGATCAATGTTGTACTGAACCTATATAAGCAATAGATGAAACGCCTTCAAAATATCTTGTATTTGTGATGCATGTTGGCCATTTAGTATATTTTATAGAATTTATTATTCTCTCCAAGCAAAATTGCCTTCATCTTTATTTATGCAAAAAAACGTCAAAAACAACACGAAAACCCAAAACGTCAGAAAAGACACAGGAAACTGTCAGATCCGGAGAATAGGGGAAACTAGGGTTTCTACAGTAAATATCTACTTTAATTTTTTGTCTTAGATTAAGTAGTAGACTATCATAAATTAAGACTATAGCATGATTTTCATATTCAAGGACTCAACACCCAAGTGTGAACAAACACAACTTCCTACCAATTAAATCAAGCACTAATATTTAGCTCCAAATAAAGTTTATATTGAGTAGCACCAATGAATGCTAACAATGAGAAAATTAGAGGCTAATTATTTAGCATCAACACAAGAAATATTTAAATTAATAAACATCATAGGATTACAAAGATTATATTGCTAAGGAAATACACAAAGTTATTAGTATAATAAATAACGAGTATAATGAAAATCTTAACACCATTAGTTAATTCAATTTATTTCTTTGAATTATAAATCTATATTTAAGAGTAACTGAATAATAATAATAGTTAGACTTTTTTGTAGAATAAGATTTATATCCACTATCTTTTATTACTTATGACCATAATAACATAATTTACATTTTCAAATGACAATCTCTCCAACATGAGTCTAGAATTCCACTATCACTCACTACACAAACATAATAACTTGACTTTGACTTTTAAATGATGATCTCTACAACATAATTCTAACATTCCACTACCATCCTATACAATGTGTTTTTAATAAATTTTATAATTTTGTTGTAGTATCTTCCATGACTATTTAAATAATACTAAAATATTTTATTTAAAGCAATTCAATGTGATCCTTCAAGGAGATAAAAAAACTTCACAATTGCCTAAAATACACCCCCTTTCTAGTCTAAATTTACTTTCTAATTTTCATAGGCCAATTTTATAAGATGGAACCATTGTTTTTCTATTTCTTTATTTATTTGACTTAACCTAGTCACTTAATTTTTTTGGTCAACTTACCCTATTGTCAACTTTTAAGCTAAGACTACAATCTTTATCACCTTCCCTAGGTAAAATTTAAATGTTGTTATATCGAATAACACATTTTTATGCTTTCTTGTCATCATGGCCATGTCTTTACCAAGGTAACACCAACACATAAATCTAAAAGTTAGTTAATTTTTTTTATCATTTTATACTAAGTGCATCTTTATAGTTTCATTTTCACTAGATTCATGACTTCCAAGTGTCATTACCACTCAAAAAATATGATTTAATGTATATTTTAAAAATTATTTTTACTACTCACCCTTTCAACCACCACAACTACTTGAGTTGCCCTTTCTTATTAGTATTGCTAATGATAGTGTGATTTAGGCTTAGATGTTTTTCCTCTTTTCCGTTGTCAATGTTTTGTTCCATCATTGCTAATTGTGTTACTCTTCTTGCTAGTGTTGTTAATATTTACTTTTTTAGACAAAGTGCCAAAAAGACTTTGAATTTATTCCATTATCCTTACTATTTATCCTTTGTTGATGAATAATATTCTATTTCACTCTAAAGACTTCATGATATCATCCTTCACTCTAAAATATAGGATTTGTACTTTCTAGTTTGGTTTCAAGTTGTATTTGGGTAATGAGAATATGGAACACTATTCATATAAATTTTACAATTAAAATATCATAATGTATAGTACATCAAAAGGATCCATACAAAACTAGGTTTGGAGTAGCTTGACAAAGCTAGACTTAGAGTTGCTACTTCAATATTGGCTCAATAGTAGCTTCAAATTTGTAACTCCTAAGTTCCTACATAAAACTAGCTCTAGAGTTCTAGCTCAAAAGTTACTATGTCGAAATAACTCTTGAATACTTGGTAGATCAAATTTTGACTTTTTTTACATTTCAATTGTGGGTCTCACTTATACAAAAGCATAATTGACATATAGCGTAAAATATAGAAGAAATTTTTATAAATTTTTAGGTTTTTTTTTTTTAAATAATAATGATTTATCTTAAAATAATTTAATTATAGCAATTAAATCTCACTCTCTTACAAGGGGGAATTAAAACCTTTAAAATTGTCTAAAATAAACCCCTCTTTTGCTTTCAATCTTCTTTCTCCTTTTCATTGATCAATTTTATAAGATGGCAACACTTTTCTCCTATTTTGTTTATTTATTCCATAAGTAACCTACCCACTTAATTTTCTTTTAGTCAACTTACACTATTATCATTTATTTTAGCCAATACTACCATTTTGGTAACCTTTCTTACGTATCATTTGGATGTTTATATGCTAACTAACACCTTATCATGCTTTGTTTCCATCCTTGCCATCATGGGCATGCCTTTCCAAATGTAATATCGCTACAAAATATAAAAATTTACTAAGTTATCAATATATTATGCTAAGTGTATCTTCATAAGTTCAATCCCACTAGGGTCGTGAATTTCAAGTTGCATTACCATTAAGGAGGTCATATTTAGCTCATGTTTTATGAATTATATTTTCCTATTTACAATTTTTTTTTAGTCGAAAGGTGATAGCATGTATATATATTAATATAGAAATAAGAAGTTATAAAATATGAGTTTTGAGGCTCTTGGCAGTCAGATGAAGCCATATACTAACTTGCAAAGAGGCTCTTGATAGCCAGTTATTACAGAATGCTTAATTGCAAAAATAAAAAATTACCCCCTTTCCCTAATAATCTGAAATTTACCCTTTCATATTGAATTTTGCTATGATTATTCCTGCAAAACTATATACCCTTACATACTGCTATATTTACTTAATATACCCTTACATACTACTATGCTCGATAATAGATTTGACCATATATTCCTTATTCCTCCATCCCATCAAAATTCATTTTGTTTTCTCCCTGCTACTCCTAGAAATCTTCTACATTATCTAGCACTGGAGGCAAAGTATTTAAATTAGGGATACCTTCATTCTGTGACTGGTGAGAGGAGCTAGCATTGCCAGGATTAAACCTCAACTAGATGTTTTGGCTGACTAGAGCAGGGCGAGCATTATGAGCAGCTGGAACAAGATGAGCACTACAATTTTTAACCACCACAACTTGTTAGTTTTAGCTTTCTCATTGGTATCACCAACATATATGTGTGATTTGAACTTAGATATTTCCCTCTTCCCCTATCATAGTTTTTTCCCACCATTTCTAATTTATTTAATCTTTCTAGTCTAGTGTCTAACATTTTCTTGTGTAGAAAAAGTGCTAAAAAGACTTTAAAAAGTGTGTCCCATCTCATTGTCCTTACCATCCAACCTTTATTGATGAATAATAATCTATTTTACCCTCAATCCTTCATCATGTTGTCCTTCACTCTAAAATTAAATATTTTTTCTTTCGAATTTGTTTTCAAGTTATATTTAGATAATGAGGATATGGATTACCCATATGAACATTGTACAAGTCATATATCATAGTTTGTAATGCTTCAAAACGATCAATATAAAAATAACTCTAGAGTACCTCGACAAAGCTATATTTGGATTTGTTACTTCAAGATTAGCTCTAAAGTAGCTACATACAATTTGCTCAAGACTAGCTCTAAATTTCTAGCTCAATTCATACATAAAATAAGCTCTAGAGTTGTAGGACAAATGTTTGTATGTCATTATAACTACTAATTTTTTAGCCTAGCTCTAAAATATTTAATAGATCAATTTTTGACATTTTTTTGCAATTACAATGATGAGCCTCACTTCTAAAAAAAATAATCCACACGTCATAAAATATAAAATATATTTTTATAATATTTTAGTTTTATTGTTTTTCAAAAATAATAATGATCTGACGTAAAATAATTTCTTCAAAGTGATCAAATCTTGTCCTCTTAGAAAGACAAAATAAAACCCTTAAAATTGCATGAAATAAACCATTTTCTATTTTAAATCTACTTTCTACTTTTTATAAGTTAATTTTATAAGATGGCACCACCTTTCCCCTATTTTTATTTATTTCACCTAACCTAGCCACATAATTTTCTTTTGTCAAATTACCCTATTGTCACATATTTTAGCCAACACTACCATCTTGGCCACCTTTCTTAGGTAGCATTTGAATACATGTTTATGTTCACTAACACATTTTCGTACTTTTTTTCTATCCTCGTGAATGTAATTCCTTTACAAAGGTAATAACACCATGCAAATATAAAAGTTACTTAAGCTTTTAAAATTTTGTACTATGTGTTGGAAATTGTTGTGATGATGTCAAAGGTTAAAGAAGGAAATCGTAAAGGTCAAAGGCCGCTATATCACTATCATTTAACTACATCTTTTCATTCTATTATAGAAGAAAATGAAGTGATATGTCAAGATTAATTTCCAGCCTCTTTGTATTGGTGCCACCCTTGAAGAAGTTCAAATAAAATATTTTAAATTCTCGCTAGGTTGACTCTCCATGTCGGCGCCTTCTAATGAAGGATAAAAAGATTAATTTAAATATTTCTTAATGGGCTGACCCCATTTTAGTCTCTTGGAATAAGAGACAACACCCTTCATGATCACCCCTTTTGGGACTTAAAAACATGTTTTAAGATGTTGGTCGATTCACCTATGTGAAGTGACAACTTTGAAAGAGTAATATAATCTAATGAGAGTGTTATTTTTCTGGATTATACTGTGTGTAGTTTATTTGCATCAAATTTTCGGACCACACTCTGTGATCCATTATCGGGATGAAAAGAAAGTTGTTATAAGACCGACCTTAGTGAATAATTGCCTCTTGTGAAGAGGCATGAAGAAGGTATTTAAGAGACATAATGTGAAAGGTTTGAAAGCAAGTTTAGCAATGAGATATTAAGAGAATTTAGAGCAGACATATATTAGCCATGCATCAGATTTTGTATGGAATAAAAAGAAGATCATTAAAACACAGATATGAGAAATCAGCTTGAATGTAAGAGAAATATTTTCTTGAGTATCAAAACATTTTTCTGTAGGTTTTTGGTGAGGATGTTATAGAAGATTTTAGAGCACATTTATGTAGAAGATAAGAGCATATTTTGGAGCAAAATTATGAAGCATATTGGAGAGAATATTTGAGCAGATTTATGAAGACTCTGTAATGATTTCAAGGAAGATTTGAGCATATTTGTAATAGCAGTTTTTGAGGAAGATAAAGACTCTTTTGCTTAATTTTGGTGCCTCATATTGGAGAAGTCGGTGCTTCCTATCAAAATAGATTGAAGTCTCTTTCTGATTTAGTGCTCAATTGTGGGGATTGGTGTCTCCAATAGGTTGGTGTCTGCAAATATTGTGAGTACATTAGCGTCTCTAGTGGGTTGGTACCTACAAAGATTGTAAGTGAAGTTTTATATAAGAAATACTTTTTTGTGGTTTCTCCTGTAAGGTTTTCCACATAAATCGAGTGTTCTTGTGTTACATAATTGTTAGATCTTATGTGGTTGATATTACTATGGTTGTTAAGTTTGGAAAAAGTAGATGATTTTATTTTACTGATTCACCCCCCTCTTAGTATAAGTGTGTGCTCATCAATTGGTATCAAAGTGGGTTCCTTTGAAATATCCTAACTGATAGAAGGAAGATCTTAAAATCACATGTTCTATCAAGAAGGACTCTCCTCCAACAGGGCTCTATTATTTGATGGATAAAACTATGCTTTTTGGATCATAAGAATGCACACATAATTAATGGCACTTGGATTTGATATTTGGCAATCATTAGTGGATGGGTATGTTATTCCATCATCCCCACCAATAGATCAGGATGGAAAGAAGGAAAGTTTAAATTTTGTGAAATCCATGAATGCATCCTATGTGCATTATCAAAATTAGAGTTTGTTAAAGTGATGCATTGCAATTCCATAAAGGATATTTAAGATAGGCTTAAGAATATCTATGAAAGAGACAATAAGGTAAAGAAAGAAAAGCCACAAACCCATAGAAGAAAACATAGTTACTTACCTACTCCACATTGATGAAATTGTGAATACCATCTGAGGACTTGTTGAAGAAATTAAAGAATTCGTGATTGCACAAAAGGTGCTAAGATCTCTTCCTTTGAGATTTGATGCAAAATGTTTTGCTATTGAAGAAATGAAGGACCTAAATACATTGAATATGGATGAGTTACATGGGATCCTCACAGTATACGAAATGAGGACTAAGAACGAAAAGGCATCAAAGCACAAAGATGCCTTCAAATCCTTGAAGAAGATGAAGAATAAAGAACCTAAATCAAGTTATAGTTCAAGTGATGAAGAATAAGCCTACTTCATGAGAAAGATCAAGAAATAATCCTGCAAACACAAAGGTAAGTATAATCTTAAATATTTTAATTGTGGTATTATAGGATAGTTTTCTACACATGTCCATAGGTTGAAAGTGGAAGTAGTGACGAGGAAGAAGCCTATAGAAAAAGGAAGCATCACCATCACAAGAAGATTTACACACGAGGAAAGTGTTAAAAGAAAAAGGATTTTTCGTAAGCATAAGAAGAGCCTCTTTTCCAAGGAAGATAGAGGCTTATTCGAAGAGAGCAATGAAAGAATTTATGGCAGTGATACATAAGAGATTATATCCATGGAAAGTGAAACAAAGGATGATACTTCAAAAAGTGAAGACAGAGAAAAAGAAGAGGAGTCAAAAGGAGAAGTTCATATATCAAAGTATATTTGGAGGAAGAACTCATTTGTTCCCTAGATGAAATCAAGAGGCTTAGAAAGAAGAATTTAGAGTATAAACTACAACTTCAAGAGGAATGTGAATCTAAGGCAAAAATATCACAATGTCTTGAAGAGTCAGACGAAATGATCATAAATATGAAAATTCAAATTGAAGAAGCAAGGAAGATAGAAGAGTTGGTACAAAATCATCTAAAGACAAAGGAAGAGGATATTGTGAGAAACTTGAGCACAAAATTGTTCCCTTGAGGAAGGAATTTGAAAAAACTAAGGATCAGTTGAATAGAAGCTTGATATTTGAAAAGAACATTGAGATTTAGATGATCTTGTAAAATATAAAAGATCATCTTTTACCAAAACTAGTATTGGATTTGAAGAGAATTAAATGCCTAATAAAGAAGATCCCAAAGAGTCACAGAAAGAGGTGAATGAAGAAAAGAAAAGAGACTATGTTGATGTTATCATGAGATACATCAATAGTGAGAGAACAAAGAAGGAAGAAGGTAATATCCCTCACAAGGATAACAAGGGTAACTACAGAAGATTGTTCCCTTCAAGACAAGCACGTGTGACCAGGTTCCAACATTCTTTCTATGGTTATTGATTTTCATGCGATCAATTTAGTCATAAAGCAATAGATTGTAGAGTTGGTGAATGAAATAATTTTGGTTTCTTAAAGAGGAACTATAATTATTTTGCTCCTTTAGTAGATTACAATGCCATATGCTATAAGTGCAACTTTGGGCATATAGCACAATTTTACAAAAGTTGTATTGTACCTCCTAGACAAAATAAGAAGGTGGATACTATGGAAAAATAGGAGGAAAATATAAAAGTATGGAAAAAAAGAGAAGAAAAGAAAAAGGAAGAAGAACCCATGCTTGTGCTTCATGCACAAGAAGTATCACTCAGTTCATAAGGAGAAGTATGAACTCAAGGAGATCTAATAAATACAATACCTTTCAACTCTATTGAGAAGACAATTAAGAGATAGATCAGTTGATGCATATTCTATATGAAGGTAATAAAGAATCTCATTTCTATTGATGTCAAAGGAGGAATTGTAGAAAGGCGGAGAGTTACAACAAGGAAGAGTTACAGGAAAAGGAAGAATGATGTCACTGATGTCAAGAGGAAGTACTATAGACAGGGGGAGTTTTTCTTGTGAAAGTACTAAGTTTCCCATTGTCATTGATGTCAAAGAGGAGAGATATAGGAAGGAGGGTAGCACAAAAGGAGAGAATTATGTTCGTATTTCCATCAATAACAAACGTGGAGATTGTTGGAAATTGTTTTCATTGATGTCAAAGGTTGGATAAGGAAATTGTTAAAAGCCAAAGGCCACTATGTTGTTATCATTTAACTACATCTTCTAGTTGCTTGTGAGAAGAAAAGGAAGTGATAAGTCAAGAATAACTTCTAGCCTCCTTTTATTGGTGTCACCCTTGAAGAAGTTCAAATAAAATATTTTCAAATTCTTTCTAAGGTCGAATCTCCATGTTAGTGCCTTGTAATGAAGGATAAAACAAATTTAATTTAAATATTTTCTAATGGGCCAACCCCATTTTAGTGTCTCTTGGAAGAAGAGACATCACCCTTCATGATCGCCCATTTTGGGATTTAATAACATGTTTTAAGATGTTGGCCAACTTGCCTATGTGAAGTGCCACCTAAGTAAGAGTAATATAATTTAAATTGAATTGTTATAAGACTTACCTAAGTGAAGAACTGCCTCTCTTGGGAAGAGGAATGAATAAGGTATTTAAGAGACATATTGTTGAAGGTTTGAAAGTAAGTTTTACAATGAGATATTAAGAGAGTTTAGAGTAGATATACAATATTCTTGGATCAAATTTTGTATGGAATAAAAGGAAGATCATTAAAACACATATATGAGAAATCAACCCATGTAAGAGAAAGATTTTCTTGAGTATAATAGTAGTTTTATGACGGTCTTTGGTGAGGATTTTATAGCAGATTTAAGAGTAGATTCATGTAGAAGAGAAGAGCAGGTTTTGGAGCAGAATTATGAAGCATATTGGAAAGAATATTTGAGCAGATTTAAGAAGGATAATAGAGCAGATTTATGAAGACTTTGTGAAGAATTTATAGGTAGATTTATGATGACCTTATGGGAAGATGTATGAAGATCTTATGAGAAAACCTTTGAAGGACTTATAACAAATTCTAAAGGTGATTTAAGCAAAAATTATAGAAGACCGTTCAAGGTGGTCTATATCAGATTTCAAGGAAAATTTGAGTAGATTTATTGAGAAATTTTTGAGGAAGATAAAGACTTTGTTGTGATTGAGGTTGGTGCCTTAGATTATAGAGGTCGGTGCCTCCTACCAAAAGAGATTCGTGTCTCTTGCTAAGTCAATGCTTAGTTATGGGGACTGGTGTCTCTAGTAGGTTGGTTCTTGCATATCTTGGAAGTGGGGATTGGTGTCTCAAGTGGGTTGATGCCTATGAAGATTGTAAGAGAAATTTTATATAAGAAATATTTTCTCATGATTTTCTCCCATAAGGATTTTAGCGTAAATCAAGTGTTATTCTTGTGTTGCATAATCGTAAGATCTTGTGTGATTGATATTGCTATGGTTGTTAAGTTTTGAAAAAGTAAAAGATTGTCTTATACTGAACCTCCCTCTCAATATAAGTGTGTGCTCATCACTAAGTGCATCTTTGCAACTTCATTGACACTAGGGTCATGAATTTTGAGTAGTATTTACCACTAAGTGTGATTTAACTTACATTTTATAAATTATTTTTAACTAATAACACTTTTTAAGCATCATAACAAGTTAAGTTACCCTTTCTTATTGGTATTTCTAGCATATAGGTTTAATTTAGAATTATATGTTGTCCTCTTTTCATTTTTCATAGTTGTGTTCCATTATTGCCAATTGGGTTACTCTTTATAGTATTGTTGCTAGTATTTGATTGTTTAGACAAAGTGCTAAAAAGACTTAAAAAAAATTGTTCCATCATAATTTTGATGCAGGAGCATCCAATGGTGTAAGGGAAATCTTGCATCACCCAAAAATATACATTTCATTTATGTTTCCTTTGGTTAGCCTTTTGTAGATGTCTTTGCATTTCTAGATATCATTTTCGTCATAATGTAAATCCCCACTTTTAGTTTTGCTTTTTTGCTTTTTCTAGTCAACTGCTATTTTTAGCAGGTATTGGAATTTGAGGGTGTTTGGGGACAAAAATTATATGGGAGGATCAGAACGAAAAAATAAGAA